>NKCI01000236.1:0-56069 GCA_003946985.1 Fusarium duplospermum | reverse complement strand
GTGTTTGCGATGGAGGACATGATGTCGCGGTTGGGATTTCGGTATCGAGGATGGTTTGGTCGGTTTGACGTTCGTTTCGGTAGTTACAGTTGCCTTAAAGAAGAGCAACTCTGAGACTCTTAATTGTTGAACCCGTATTGAGTGAATTGATTGATTGACCGTGTCTGACTGCCCGCTGCCCCTCTCTTGGGCTGATGCCTCGCGCTATTCCTGATTGAACTATGCTAGATCACATGACTTTGCCTCTTGTGCTTCCGAGGCTCGTTTGACCATAACGCATTGCGGAATGCCCTGTGCATACTCGTATGTGCATGACCGCTTCGGTTTAACAATAATAACCCCTTTATCTTTAATTATTACTAATAGCACTAATTTAAATTATTATTAAATAAAATTAATATTATTATAATCGCTAAAGCTCGCTCTAATAGCTAATCTTTTTTCCTTTTAATTTAATATAGTCTTTTAATCGCTTTAATATTATATATATTAGCTTATTAATTACTTTTTATAGGATCTCATCTTAATAATTAAGAGTAGCCTATTTTAATATATTGATATCCTAAAGGGAATATCTTTATATCTTAGCCTTAAGTAAGCCCTAGGTATTCTCTATAGGGGATAGGTTTAGTAATTAAGGGTAATTAAAGTAATATAAGAGCCTATATTTCTCCTTTTACTTAGATATTTAATTATAATCTCTTAGATTATAGCCTAAATTATTATTTTCTTTTAAAATAAATATATAATTTTCCTTAAGGAGAGGTTTAATATATTTCTCTAATATCTCTTCCTTATAGTACTTTTATATTATCTTATTATTATTATTTATAGGGATATTATAAAATACTAAAGGACTCTTATATCCTATACTAATAGCTCCCTAGGCGTATAGCTTCTTTTAGTCCTCTTTATTAGGTTTTTTTTTCTCTTAGAGGTTATCTAGATTATAATAAGTCCCGGGATATTAATAGATATAGACTTTACCCTCGTTATTATAGCTAAAATAGACTTTATTTAAGAAGTATATAATATCTTAGCTTTTAGGGAGTAACTAATAATAATAAGTAATTATTACTTATTTCTTTTAACTCTTAGTTTACTCTTTAGGTATAAAATTAATTACCTAGGTAATTCACTTATTTAATTTCTTAGATTTAAGGGCGCGATAAATTATTAAGGGATATATCTTATCTATGCCGGTAGTAATAGAGATTTCTAAAGGATATAGCCGCTTTACTTTAAACCCTTTTTTCTTAAAAAAGTCTTTAATCTTATTTATTACCTTATTTATTACTTTTTTTTTCTTTTTATATTTATTAGACTTATTAGGGTTATTATAATATATTTAGTTATAGTTATTTACTATAATATATTTTTTTATATATTTAGATATACTATTAAACTTAAAGATATCTTTTTTCGCGAAGGAGATATTATAGGCTTCTAAAAATTTAATTATGCCTTTAACTTATGCCTTTCTAGGTATATCTAAATACTTAGATCTAACTATCGCGAATTTATGGAGTTATAGCTATTTAAAGTTAAGGGGTTATTGTAATCGTGAGGGAATTTGGTGTTATGGTAGGCCCGGAAATCCCGGTTATTTCTTGTGGTACCCACTAGCCGGGCCGGGTCTTATCTCAACTCTCCCCGCAAAACCCGGTCCACCGGAACGGATCATGTCTCTCCACCTCCTGACCAATTCGTGACTCTGTGCCGCTCATTCTCTCTGCCTGCATACGACAGCTCTCATCTCATGCACCTTGTCATCCATTTTCCCAAGGGCATGGCATACAGCATCGCCCCCACCCGTTGATCCATCGCCATCTCAACACGACGTTCCCCTTTGACCATGAAAGGTCGACCGCGGTTGCGCGTGGCACCGTGCAAGTACTGCAATAAGGAATTCAAGCGACAAGAGCATTTGGACCGTCACATCCGTACCCGCAAGTATTTGACGTCCTCCATCTGTGTAAATTAATGCTGAGATTATCTAGACACTCGGGAGAGGCCATTCGGATGTTCTTGTGGCCGCACATTCTCCAGACAGTTGGTCATTCCTCATGCCCCTGCGAAATATGAGTGTGATATTGACAATTCTGTTCACGCTTAGGGACCTTCTGAGCCGTCACTATCGACTGTCTCAATGTTCAGATACTGCTGTCAGTCCATCTGACAATAGAAGAGGATCTACAGCCAGCCGTCCGCCTCAGTCCGCCCTTCAAACGTTTCCAGTCGACCCTAGTACAATTTCTCCCCCAATTGCCAATACCAACCACAGCAGAACGAATTCGTTCAATTTTGAGCATCGCCCTTCTTTGTCCGGAGACATCGTCTCCAACATTGCGGCTCAGACACCTCAAGAACAGTTTATGGGAAAATTCTCAATACACGATCCTGTTTACGAACCTCCGAATAACAATCCTGATGTTTTATCAAATAGCGGCGGCCCCTCAACTTCTGGGGATGATCACATGGATGTGGTTGTCGAGACGGCTGCCGACTTCACCCAGCTGGTGGGCTTTGACACAGACTTCTTCTCCCATGAAACAGGCATGATAAATGATTACCTCATGGGTGTATTCTCCCCACTAGACTACCGGACTCCAATGATCGACAATGTATCCGATGGGTACAGCGGCATGGACAGGGGGCCGGTGGTATCAGTTCCCAGTGCTCTGGGCTCTGGTCAACGCGAGCCATCGGCTCCGGTACAAGTCGCTATTGCAACAGAAGAAGCCCAGGACTCTATGGCTGAGTCGGGCGTCGTTAGTCGTGCAAGCCCAGTGGATCAGACGAGTCGGGATGTAGGCGAAGTTGGCGGATCATTAGACGCCATTGACGACGTTATAGGGTCCAATCCGTGGGCAGTGTCGACAGCTGCTTTCGATAAACTAACTGGTGAGGTTGCAAAGCATGAGCATGTCTTACCGGAGCCCTTTACCCTTCCATGCCGACAGACGTTATCGCGATATGTCGCCAGCTACATTCGCGGGTTCCATCCCCATCTCCCTTTCATACACACCCCAACATCTTGTTTGGAGACCATGGCTCCTGTTTTGCTGCTTTCCCTCGCCGCTACTGGGTCGTTCTATGGCTTTGAGCATACACATGGGTATGCTATGATCCTTTTGGCCAAGTCGATTGTCGCCGAGAAACTTGAGCAACGTCGCCGCGAATCTACTTTGCGTCTTGTTCGAAGTTTTCCACGCTATGCCGAGCTGCCGAATAGTTCCTCCGGAGAGCACGACGCATCTATACGATCAAGGGTGACGCCACAACCCGTCCCTTCTCCCGTATTTGATCTCGAGTTGGTACAAGCTCTGGTAATCCTCCAGATGACCATGTCATGGCTTGATGGACCCTTTGCTGAGGATGCTCTGGCCATGAGTAGTCAACTTGCTGCTATTACTCGCGAGGGCCTGAATCATGCACCTGTGGAAAACGCGCGCGAGACTTGGAAGGACTGGTCTTTCCAAGAAGCAAAGCGACGTACACTATTATCTGCTTATTTCGTGCTCAATATCCAGACCATCTGCTTCAACGTGCCACCTCAAATCACCACCTCCGAGGTCAACCTTACGCTTCCGTGCTCTGAAGCAGAGTTCAAAGCACCTAATTCGACTGCCTGGAACCGCCTGCACCAGAAGCGTAACATCCATGATATGGACTTTCAAACCTGTCTCAAGCAATTGCTGTCTGGAAAACCACTTGCCAAGGAAGTCTCGGCAGCTGAATTCGGGAACTACATGCTTGTTCAAGCTCTCTTGGTGCAAATTTACTACGAAAGACAATCTGCCTCAGTTTTCTTGAGCTCTTCGTCGAGTCTTGCGCCTGCTACAATCAAGCTCTACGACGGTGCTCTTGCTGCGTGGTCAACATGCTGGGATTCGGCCATTGAGTCTGCGTTGGATCCCTCATCCGTTCATGGCCCATTGGCCTTCAACTCAACGGCCATTCTCCGACTGGCTCATGTGCATCTCGGGGCTGACTTGTTCAGCCAGTGCGCTCTCAACTCACGGGATCCCCGGGTGGTTGCCCAGGCCTTCGAACCGCATCGGAATCCCATTTTGCTTGGTTCTGCGCACCTGGACAAAGCCGTTCTGCATGCCATATACGCATTGCGGATTCCTGTGAGGGTTGGGATAGCGTTTGTGGCCCGAGGCCGAACAGGGCATTGGAGTGTCCAACATGCAATTAGTAACTTTGCGTGCGCGCTGCTGCTTACGCATTGGCTTGAAAACATCTTCAACCTGGTGTCTTCAAGCGGGCTCGAAGGTCTGAGGCATGAGGAGAAGCGTTTACTCTCTATGATTGAACGACTTATTGAAGAGACACATTTACATGATGGCCTAGGGCCAAAGGACTGTTACCCGAGTCGAATACGACGACTTGCCATCGCCGCGGTGAAACTTTGGGCTGAGACTTGTCAGGGTATTCAGGTATACGAGTTAGTTCATATTATGGGCGAGACACTCTCTCTGGTAGCAGAGTTATTGGAGAGTCGTCTTTGAAAGAAATATGTGTAATTAATCAGGTTCAACGTACAAACTCGTACAGTTTTCTCCTGTACGTCGGGGTCTACATGCCGACGTTCCACCTTCCGATACCGAATCTCGGGGTTGAATCCGAGATAACGCTCTGTGACTACTTTAAATGAGAAATGGGATATGAGAGTGAGCTGTTCGGGGTAAATAGAAGGTAAACACTTGAAGACAAAACCTCGGGAGGAAGGTCGGATGAGCCTATGATGTAATCAGAGTCGAAAAGATGCTCGGTCGATGGTCTTCCGAGCCTCAAAACTCGCTTGTTAGCACTAAGAGTAGGAACATTGTCCATGGCATACAGGCCATACATGACGATAGAGCCGAGGATCATGTGGAATCATACTCAGGCGTGTCCTTCAGTACCCGTGTCTTCGCACGAAGAGGTATGAGAAGCAGAAGCGACCAAATGATGAGTCCGGAATTAAGAATGAAATCAATTAAACAAGTACATCACACGATATTGTAGCAGTGTTTTCTTGTTGACCTAACCCAGAGCCACTTGTTTACGCTTTAGTTTGATATCGTGGTATCTGAATGGTTAGCTAACAAGCTCTCCTAACAAGATGGTCACATCTCGGACGGAATCAAGATCTGTGAATGCACCCAACGGCTTTGCTGACGTCCAAGTTCCAATTCACCCCTGACTGTTTGTAAGATACCTGACTAACGGCACTCGGACTTCCTGAGTTTTGGTGCTGGACATTGAGAAAGCCCAGCGTCATCTCTGGTCATGATAACTGTGGGCATGAGTAATGGCAATGGAAAGACAAGGCTCCACATACCGAGACTTCGTAATACGGTCGTATAAGATTTGACATGAACTTCTTTGCTCCTGAGCTGACCTTGTCGGTTGCCAAGGCTTGACCGGGCAGAGCAAATAATCGGCCCCACTCACCGGTTTCCTCCACAATAAACGTCGGTTGAGCCGCCTCCGGCCTCCATCCCATGTTGCTGACTGAAGACCCAGTGAAAACTCCAGCTTCATCGAGCGAACCCCCGTGGAGAGAGAACGTGGGGAACCAGGGTGTCTCCAGGAAACCCAAGCATAAGATTCTGCCTCTAGCGAACCATGATGTTCCCCCATTTCCACGTCAGTTTGTGAATGTTTAGACACATTGGTTCAGGAGTCGGATCACAGAAAGCCCAAGGGGATGTAAGCAAGACTTTAACACTATTATTTCGGCATAGGTTTTGAACCCACTCACTGAAATTAAGCACTCATATCTGAGAGATTTCTTGTTATCTGTCGATCGTACATGGATCCATTGTGGGCCAGCGCTGAACCTGGATGGGATGGGGTTTTTGCCTCCGTCTTGGCCTCCTGGTCATCCCATACGGAATGGTCACACCACAGAGACGGTGGGTATTTAAGACTACCTATTCTAGTTTCATTCCAGAATTTTTCAATCTTCATTCTTCCGACTTCCTCTTGTCTACATCTCAATTCCTTTTGGTCCAGCCACACTCTCAATCGTGTAGAAAGTCTGCTAGAGAGGATGCAGACTGGGAAGCACCCCTATCGACCATGAGTAGCGACGACATAAATCTGCCCAAGATGGAAGAGACCGATCCAAATAAGACCAAAGTAACCGATGAGCTCGAGTCCCAAGGCGTCGATTTCAAAACCGAACCATCCGCCGATATAGACAACAACAACATCTTCAACCAAGGCGGTAAAGACTACCGCACTCTCGGCCGAAAGGATATGATCCTTATCATGTACACCAACCAGTTTGGACTCGGTATCCTGTCTTTGCCTTCAGCTTTACGAACATTGGGGTTGGTCCCGGGCATTATCGCTATCTTTGGCATCGGTTGCATGACGTGGTACACAGCATATGAGCTTCTTCAATACTACCGCCGTCACCCGCAAGTGGTTAACATTGTTGATATGGCCCGAGTTCTCGGCGGGCCGAAATTTGAACTTGTTGTCGGATTTAGCAGGTCATTTTCTTTGCGGCCTCGTCGGTGGTTACCATCTCGATCGCGCTCAACTCGATCAGTGCACACGCAACCTGCACCATTGTCTTTATCTTCGTGGCTTGCTTCGGATGCTATTTGCTTTCGATGCCACGGTCGATGAAGTTCCTCTCCTATACTGGCATCCCAAACGCCGTCAGTGTATTCGCTGCTACAATGGTAGCTATTGTTGCTATCGCCGTCAAAGGGCCTGCTGTTGCGCCGCCGAATTGGACCAAGGAGATTGCAGTCGTCGGTAATCCAGACTTCAGGGACGGTTCCAATGCTTGCCTTCGGATTGCTTATGCATACGCTGGCAATGTGGTTTTCCCTGGCTACATGGCGGAAATGCGAGAGCCTAGCAAGGACTTTGGCTTCTGTCTCGCCACGTTGGAAATTGGCAGCATGATTTTCTTTTCGCTCACAGCCGCTATTCTATATGGCTTGGCCGGGCAGTATACTTCTTCACCTATCTTGGGCGCTGCTCCTGTCATCTCTGCCAAGGTTGCTTATGGCCTCATATTGCCGGCGGTCTTTGCAACTGGTCTCACATATGGTCATACCGGTCCGAAGTACGTTTACGTCGGTTTGATGCGAAAAATGGGCGCAATCCATCAAATCACAGATAACAGCCTTAAGTCTTGGGGAACGTGGATTGGCTGTGTTTCTGTCTTTTGGGTCATTGTATTCATCCTTGCGAATGTCATCCCGGTCTTCGACTCTATTCTCTCCATCTCATCTGCAACTACCATTGCTTGGTTTTCTTACGAGTTTAGTGCGCTGTTCTGGTTTCATCTCAATTGGAACAGGTTGCAGGGTTGGAGGAAGATATCCCTGGCCATTGTCAACGCGTTGCTGATTTTGGTTTCTTTGTTTATGAACGGAGCTGGTTTATGGGCTGCTATCACTGAACTGTTGGATATCTTTCAGACTGAAGGGAGCTCTGTCCGGGGCGTATTTTCATGTGGAAACAATGCTCTGTTCTAGATCTGAGAGTAGCTATCCTTCTTGTTTATTCCTCCGAATTCCTAGTTCTGGGCTTAGCTCAAACATCAACACCTAGCTACAAGAGGTCGGGCCGGCTGTAGTGACCCTGTGATGAGAACACTTGAACGCTTCAGGTCACATATGTTTCCATTTAGGACATCTTAAAGCATGCTCGAAGACAAGGTAAGTTATTGGAAGGGAAGTTTCGATTTTGACTATCGTGTGCCTTCGTTTGTGATACAATTAGGCCCTGGCAACTGCTAGCTTGACCACATCCACAATATACCACAACCTCCCCCAACCGTTTCAATCTGGACCAACTCGTATACCGGTCTCGCCCCAACCTTAGAGCCGAGTACTAACTTAAAGCCAGATCTTTCCCTTCTGCTTCACCAGACCGCTAATGCTTGCCACGTACGGAGCTTGCCCTCCAGATGTAGGTGATCGCCCTACCAAACCGATTTTGCCAGTCACCTGCCCATTCTTCCAGAAGGCGAGACTGAAGCCTCCACTGGCCGGGTTATAAACATTGGCCAGTTTTCCGCTTCTAGCGTTGAAGACGGAAAGCTGATTTGCGGCGGCGATGGAGGTGTCGACAGAAACCGTCACCGAACTGGGCGTGGTAGACACTCTTGCAAAGTCAACGCGGGTTATATCCTTGCTGCCACCGATGAAGACGTTGAGATATCTGTTAGTGGTGTATCGAATGCTTCCGGCAACTGGACTGACAAGCGGGCTGCCGATTGAAATGACCACATCAACCGGGTTTGGGCCATTGGTGGTTCCCGGTGATGGGATAGGTCGAATGACGAGGAGCTCGCCTCTGACACGCCAAGACTGCCAGTTGCCCTTGTTGTAACCGTCAAAGGTCACATCCAAGAGAACGTACTCCAAGTTGAGTGCTCTTTTCGCAAGACGTTTGTCTTCGCCATGTCCCGAGAAGGTGAAAGAATCCAGGCTAGGGTCATTAACGACAGGGATTGAGTCGTCTTCAAAGACCGAGAGGCCATCTGCCGCAGCAGGGGAAGCCCAGATGAAGCTGAAGAGGGGCAAGAGAAAGAACGAGGTCTTCATTTTTGAGATTTGGTGTTTAGCAGAGGTAGTGTTTGTATAGATGTTGACTTGGCTTGAAGATGATGAGCGGACTTGAAGAGGGCTAGGAGGAACAATATATACCTGGGTGAGGACTACTCATCTCGGCGCCTTCCGGTAATTCAACTTTTATGCTTATTCTCGGCTCTTGTTGATAGAGAAAGTCAACAAGACAACAATACTCTAGGCAAAACTGACATGGTGCTTGAGATTCATGTGATTGCCGAGACATTTCTCTGGGTGGCGCTTCATCCTGTCAGCCCCAACCTCCCAAAGGAGCCTCATGCTGTACTACTTCAAAGCCTTATTCCCAAACAGTTCCCGGACTGTCAAGTGGCGCTTCAGCTCAAACCTAGAAACCAGATCCGTTGAGAATGGTGTCATTCCCCACTGGTGAACGCCATCACCGACCAAACAGCGAGGCTTGAACGTTGTTGTTTGTTGATGAGGGGTCTCCCTTGGCACCAAACTGCCACTGAGGGGGCGGAGGAGAGACGAGCTGTCTAGTCGAATTACCGATGCCACCTTGACAAACTCTCCAAGTCTTAAAGTGCCGAGACTACTCGTCCGGATAAAACGCATGGTCTACGACCCACAGCCCTGGTGAGGGCTATTCTTGGGGGGGCCTCTAAACCGGCCATCGCCGCCAGTCGTACGTACCCAAGCCTGCCGCGGTTCCATGGCGAGCTACTCTCAATATTTGAACGAGGTCTAGCAGCAATCAATAACACGAATGGCGAAGAAATAATTGCAATATACCAGAAAAAGCGTACCGTACTAGGCGTCAAATGTTACTCTCTTCCTGAAGAAATCCCAAGCAGGCGCAGCAGAAAGAGCCTGGTCAACATGTGGGTGAGTGAATGTTCTTCGCCGCTTGTGGGGCAGCAAGCATGGCAGAACAAACTATTCCATTCAGCCGGAGCTTCAATGCAAGAGAACCGTAAGAGCTGGGATTCAAGAGGAAGCTCGGCTGTCATGCAAACCCTTGAGCGGGCTGTAGGTTGGACCGCTGGCCAACAGAATCGGCTTGACCCAGCTTAGGAGCTATTGATGCAAGCCATAACTATCACCGCTTTGCCCAATGCCACAAGCAACCTTCTCCACGGAAGTTCAGGCAAGGCAGGTTGATGTAGCAAAAACCATTCTAGGCTCGGAGAAGCCATGGTCGCCTTGGCATATAGGCGCAAACCAACAGCTCGGTAAGGCGGCCCTCGGAATAGAAACCCGACTCCCCGGTGGTTGAAGGACGGCGGTTGAATTAGACTCAGATGCTAGCAAGACCTTCTATTCTTCTCTGGGCCGTTTAGCCATGTTTCTTTCACATGTGCGTACTGGTTTGTTTACTCAGCCAAACCCAGTTCAGCTTCAGCTCGCCACAATTTTCCGGTTTCGGGCAAAGTACTCTTTACCAGCCTCTGCTTTATGATAATATGTCTCACGTGGTGAAGCAGACCTCCGCAACCCAGAGCACTTGACTCGGCTGAAGAATCCGGGCTGCCAAAAAGGGACTCCAGCCATGAGAACAGCGATCGCATTGCGGTGTTTATTGAATTGTCCGTAAACGTTAGTTCGGGCTGGGGAAGTTTCCATGTTGTGTCGACCCTTCAGACGCTGCAGTAGAGAGGATGGCTGGGAGGGCGAGGTTGTGGGTTCTTGGCATGGCAAGTCGCTGCGCCATCTCAGCTTCAGGGTGTCATGGCGTCTGAATCCTGCCAATGGTCTCTACTTTCCAATCCCGTGATGGCATTCACCAGTAGCATTGCTATACGTGCCCCGGGGTCAATCTGTGCTCGTCTAAGAATAGGGAGTGTAACAGACAGATACATGAGGCTGAGCAACAGACATTGGTGCGGTCTCCAGAATCAGCCATCGATACAATAGCAAAGAACGCAGTCATTCACACATGTGAGTACCTAAATTAGTGAAAGATTTGGAATTAAGAACGGTATGCCGTTTATGACCAGCTTGCTAGGACTACTTGATAGGCTCGCCTTGGTCCATCCCTCTCCAATCGGTCACCATATTGAGGGCAGTTTCAGTCGTCACTTTCCAATGGCCGACACTGATAGCACTCTGGCTGGTTTACGCGGATGCCGCTGGTAGACGCTTGAAAGTCCAGTTCTTGAGGTGTCGCCGAGTATAGCTTACAGACAGCGATAGGCAAACCAGAGTGGGTGAATGTCTTGCAACCTTGTGTGCCTGCGCAGGCTTGGGCACAAAAGTCGAAGTGGATCAACTCTGACGAAAAGGGAATCGCATATGACTCGGCTGCGGGGTTGTTGAACCGTCCAACTCCAGCACATGTCAACTCATCAGATGGTGCGTCGCGTAGAGTGCACGGCGGATCGTATTCGACGAGGCTGACGTTGTCGATGCGCACCTCGGCCCCGGGCCACGTCGACTGAGTTGAATAGCACTTCCAATGGAAGAGTACATCCGCGGAAGTGGTGCTGGTGGGAAAGCTGGCCACTAGCTCTCTTTTCACATACTTGTTCACGGGTTGTGTGGGATTCCGTATGGTATAACCGTGCAGTAAGGTCTGGACATAGGTGAAGAACTCGCAGGTTATACCTTGAATCGATCCAACGTCTGTAAATGTCCAGTAAAAAGTGAGGAGGTATTTTTTGGTCCCGTCAATGCCAGTTACAGTCTGTCTCAAAGGGTAGACGGGACGTCCTGTGCCAGTAATGGGGAATCGTACCAGGCTAGAGTCTTGGTCAGTATGATGAAGGAGTCGACGGCTCGGGACAACTTACGCATAACGGTCTCCCCCATGCGCGTTTGCAGGGTCATTCTTGATTTCAACACTTCTTCCTATAACCCATGGCAACCCATCCACCGTTTGGTCTTCGAAACCGCCATTGAAGAACCCTAGACGAGGTCCTGCCTCAGTAGTCGTGGCTGGGGCTTCGCTTGTAGTCGTCGTTGAAGATACAGCTTCTTCAGAAGTAGTTATTGTCGAAATTTCTGAATCAGGTGCCGATGAGGGCTCAGAGAAGGTACTCATTGAACTGCTGGCATATTCGCTGGTCGAAGTATCGCTGGCGGCCGCAGGAGAAGTGAACGTAATCTCTGAGGTAGTGGTCCAGGAGTTACTTGGTTCACTGAAGATCGAAACAAAGCCACTTTTGCTTGACACGGTACTGGTGAGTTGGTCTCCATCCTCGCTGGAAGAGGACCAGGACTCAAGAGTAGTTGTATCCGAGACACTTGATTTGGTGGTGGTTGAGGTGAGGGAGCTCTCAGATGAAGTTGTCCAGGTAAGATCAGTTGTCTCAAAAGTCGACGAAAAGCTAGTCTCGATTGAAGCTGTGCTCGTCGTCACAGTCACTTTGAATGACTGAGATGACAATGTTGATGATGCATTCGGCTTACACGGGCCAGCGTTCGCCCTCAAAGAGAAACCCAATGCCAGTATCAAGGCGCTAAGTGACTTTGGCGGCGCCATGTTTGTCGTAGATGGGGGAAAAGAACGACAGTCAAAAAAAAAGAGAGACGGAGGAGATGAAGTGGCTTGCAGAAGCATCTAAGCATAAATTTAGGGGTCACCTTGAATCAGGCCACCGTTGACGCTAGCAGACACTATCGGTGCTGCTAACGTGAGCTATCGACGCCACTATTCATTGCGACAGCTGAGACGCCTGCCAAGTGAGAAAAGACAAACACCAGAGTGGCTAAGGCCGGGATACAGTGGAACCAATTTCGGAAATTTGCAAGGATTGAGCATTCTCAGAGCCTAGAACACACAGCATCACGTATCCTCAGGCCGAAGTTTATACTGTATGTTCGTCCACCTTGTGTCCGCATGGTATGGATGCTCTGTTGCCTGCTATACTGCTCGAATTCCATACCTTACTTCGTGAGTCTGGCCGGTTGCCTATTGAACAGATGTCAGGATATCTTTGCTGGCTTGGGGAGTGTCCAGACATAAAATAATTTCCCAAATCCGTATCTCTCGTCAATCACTGCATCAGCCCAACAACTTGTTAAATAATTAGATCTATTGCATGGATAGGCCCAGTGATAGTGTCGCAATGATAGGTAATGTTTGCTTCCAGATCGACCTGTTACATGGATTTCTTAAAGGTGTGCTGTGGCTCTCACGCAGCTCCTTGCCACACAGTACGCCTGGTCAGACACTAAGGGTAGCGCTCCCTCATCTTCGGCTCGTACTGGAAGGCATCCACAGTATGAATAAATGGCCAATAGGTTTTATTTAGTACAAGATATCGCCACGGTCAGGAGATTTACCAGGACATAACCCAAACTTCAATTGGGCCCCTCGTGTCATGGTCTCCAACTGCAATGACGGACTTGTGACATAACCGCTGACATAAATTTGGTATAGAGTAGAATAGCAATTCCAAATCTCTCAACCCATGTAAAGAACATGAACCTCACATATGGCCAAATCACGACATTCAAAAACGAAGTCACAACACTTGCAGACTAGCAGTTTCGGCTCCGAACCATCGCCTGCAATTCAGGCGTTGGTTCAACTCTGGTTAACCGACCAGGAAGCCAAGGATATCTATCAGCAGTTTCAAAAATCTTGCATCAGGAACTGTCAGGTCTTATGGAGTGGTATGGGTCGTGCACAAGCTCAAAGATGGGCGGATAAACGGAACTTACAGACGTTGGCAACCGCGTTGGGGCCCCTCCTCGATCCATCGAGTCCAGATTGTCCATATCATCCAAGACCACCTTCCTGGTGGGTTAGGTACATCCACGGAGCCTCGGTCATATTTGCCTGGTACATCTCCCAAGGTGATACTGTCACAGTCCTATCGCAGCCTCCACCACAGCGTTTCCATCCCTCTGGAAAGGCGTACTACCAGACAATCGAAGAGCCAATCATCAAAGGCGAGATGGGAAACAAGCCTGTCAAGAAGATCATAGTCGTTCATCCAAGTGTTGGGGGGAAAGCCGAGGACTTCAAATATGAAATGTGGCCCCAGGACGAGGTTTACCTATGGACCAAGACCTTTGGGATACGCAAGATTGTCATTCATTGGCGAGCTGTCCAAGGAGAAAAGTCCAGAAAATCACCAAAGTCTCAAAGGTAAAAAGCCGGCAGTCAAAGCTGATTGATAGATAGCTGATGCCGAGTGAACCAAGCGTTGGGACGACAGCCAAATTGCCCTTTTCGAACGAATAAAAAAGTCAACCAAAGTCAGTCAAGAAGGGCAAAAAGAAAGCAAAGAAAAGAAATAAGGGCGGTGAAGATCATCACGGAGGGGAGAGTACGGTTAGCAAGGAAGACATGGTGGTGGATATTCGTCTATCGACCAAGAAGAAAGGGAAAAAGAAGAAGAAAAACATTGCAGGAGCAAATAAGGAGTCGAAAAGTTGAGAAGAAGGTTGGGAAGCGTTTTGAAGCAGAGGTGGCGAGGGGGGAAGTGAGGACAGAATGATGCCATCAAGTAGTACCTTAGCAGCTAGGGGTGGTGGTGAAAAGAATGACGTATTTCTTTGTAAGTAAGCAAACAAACTGAACATGACTTACGTACCTACTGTGTCTGTCGCTACGTATATACCACTTCGAAGCACCGGGTTAGTTAGCTGTGTTTCCGTCAATGCAGGGCAAAAGAAGGAAGAATCAACTTTCAGAGGGTATAATAAGGGGAATAGACGTCATGTTTCAAGCCATTTTCTTCTCTTCTGATTAAAGTTGCCGACTCGGCCAGCATACCAGAGTTTATACAGTAGTTTCGCGAGTGAATGTGAGGCTGTCAATGGATGTACGGGCAACACATATATCGCACTCTTCCCACCGTCTATATGTTACTGTAGGGAGAGGTGAAAGCTATCACGAAGAGCGTAAAGCGCTGCTTGAACATGAAATACACGTACGTTCAAGTTATCGAGCTTGACAAGCATCCTTTTTTACTTCGGTCTCTCGTCACACGGGCATAGAACAGATTGACATCTTGATAGGCCTCAGCCACTGCATCAAAAGACGGTCAGCTTCTTTTCGCTGTAACCCCCCGCAACATAATCCTACAGTGGGCGAGCAAAAGTTCCGACAATTTTCCCAAACCCCACCTTAAAAAGGGATTATATGGTATTATAAAGGGTAATTAAAAAGATATATATATGAGATTAAAATCTATAAAAAATATATATTATATCTTAAAAGATATATTATTTTTTAAGAATTTTTTTATTTTAATTAACTTTTAATTCTTATAGTTATTAAAGCTAGAAATAAGGAAGAAAAAAAGATACCGCTTAGAGTACGCTTATTTGCGGGGAAGCGAAGTATATCTTTAACCCTTACTCTTTAATAATTCTTTATAAAAGAGATTTTAATTAAAATAATAAAAAAACCTAAAAATAGTAGAACTTTATTCTTAAAATATATATAAATCTAGTTTTTAGAATTATAAGTATTTTATTTATATTCTTTATATTGCTTTAAAGTATTGCTTTTTGCCGCTATTTTGGTGAGGTTTAGGAACTTTTGCACGGGACTATACACATCACGTCATAGAGGATGCTAATCCTTGCATCTCACCTCAGCAGGCAGCAGTCTCGTGAAGGAAAACCAAACATCGTGGGCGAAAATTTCACGATCTTTCTTCATCACCTTCTCAGCCGTGAATTTTTTGGACATTCGCAGTCATGCCGCAGTTTAAGAAATTCGACCCCGAAGCCATCTTGACGAGCCGAGACCTTCCGGCCCAGTATTATTCAATCCACGAATTAGCCAAGGAATTCGCCGTTCTAGGGCAGATCAAAACAGCAAAGTCATTGATATCACTTCTCCTCTCGCAATATTCTTCCGACTGGCAGATCCGGCAGATCCGGTCCCTCAAGTTTGCCTTTGCTGAAGCAGACGAATGGCCAGACCAAATCCCTCAAGAAGAGCGGACTGAAGAGGCTCTTGAATCAGTGGCTACCGACATCACCCCAGATTTTGGAAACGAGAGTGACGCGGAAGGGGATGACCCGGCGGAATTGGGTGTGCTCCTAGAGACTGCTAAGCACAGTGATGCTTCCACAGGAGGCGCATCCTCGGAGCGGAGCAGCGCGCTTGCAACCGCTCTAGCCATGGCCATCCGTTTAGCATCTCAGCATACATCCTCCGTCGAGGAGATCGAGGCGGATCCAAAGGTCCAAAAAGCACTTGGGTATATCGCTGCAAGGATGCACGGGAATCGGGCCATCGATTGTCTCGCGCAGCACCGCACAAACTGGCGACTTCTCTCCACCGGCGCCTTGGCTCGGAAAATTCCTGTTGACATGGCTAAAGTTGAGGCCTTTGGCCAAGAAGTCATGGCCACTATTACTGAACGCCTGAAGAGTGGACGTCAGGCACATCCAACCGAAAAGAAGTCAATCAGAGAACTTCTTGACGAGATGGACCGCAACACAAAAGCCAACGGTACAAGCCATTACGAAGAGATGGAAGAGGAGGTCCCAGAATCTCTCTTCATTCTGCCACCTGCGACGGATGAGCAGATATCGGCCCTCGAGCGCAGGCTCGACGTCGTTCTGCCAGATGACTACAAGGAGTTTCTCAAGATCACCAACGGATTTGGTGGCTCGTGGAACGGTTATTACCTCGAACCCCCTCTCCATGGAGTCGATGACGTTAAGTGGGAAGATATACTGTGTGATGTTCTTCCAGTTGAGTTGCATGAGAGTCCAACTGGAAACATGGATCTCGACCTCCCTGGTGGAAGAGAGTGGCCAAACCACGGGAAAACACTTGACCTCGGAAACTGGGATGTCCTTCAAGCCTTGTTCATACCACCAAACGTCACCAAGACAGCTATCGAGGCATACAAGGAGTGTCTAGAGAGTCCAGAGACACCGGATGCTGTAAAGCAGCACACTCGCAAACTCATCGACTCCAAGTATGGGAGCTGGGAGGCGTTTGAGAAACTTGAGTGGGTCGCGATGGATCAGCATGACACTGAGAGCGTTGCCTATGGTACGTTTACGCAGTTTCTGCAAGAAAGGGTTCGAAAATCGGAGATGGGCACTTGGCAGGGTCAAGGGCAGAGGGACCAGAGAAGTTTTGTGTATTCCTGCATGGCTGAACATCCTTGATTGGTTTAGATCCTTGTAAAGTACTCAATGGTGGTCTTCGCGCAAGCAAATTGTTAAGAAGTTGTTTGTCTCAATTTAACGCATATCGGAATATTAGCTCTCGCTTGGCGGGTCATGGTTTACAAGCAACCGACTCCGTGATTTTCATCCAGATCCAATATCACTCTATTTGTACTAACACATTATTCTATGGGATTATAGCGACTATTTCCTGCCTCTTATTTTTGTTAGGCTAAAGATGTCCATTCTAGATACTAAAAGTGGGATACAGGAGGGCACAAATGTTCTCTGAGAAGACAGTTGAGAATCAAGAACTACCCTGCGGGCGAAAAAAAAAAAAACGCCCCTAAAAATAGTCCTCTGTCAGAAAGGGCCCACAAGCGGGAGAGTTCCCTCCAGCCGTATGGTCAGGATTGGCCGCTCGCTTACATTCCTCATTTCGAGACAACAGGGGTATCTCGGACCAAACCATCCAGCCCTCCTAACACCGCTGTCATCGCTAATCAACTAGCAAGAGTTGCCTGGCGTGTTGTGAGAACATGGTTCAAGTTATAATAATCATCGATCTATACACTTGAGATATCTGCGGAGTAGGTGGCCGTAAAGATTGGAGGTTGAACACAACGCCTTTCATTTTTGACAACGCCCCTCCCGTGGTGGCTTGCAGCTAGTAACTCAATAGTCTTTCACTAGTTTTATGTAGCGTGGCCAAGCCAACAACCAGACAGAACAAAGAAAGAAGAGAAAGAATAGAAAAGGGGTGCTCAAGAGGAGAAAAAATTCCAGTTTTCATTCCTTTCTCTTGAACTAGCAGTCTCTTCCATCAATAGCCTCCCGACACTCGCTTTCCGCCAAACTCTTCCGCTCGTTATCATGATTTCGTCTCGTTTTCTGACTGGGGCTCTCGCCCTGCTCGCCGCCAACGCCGTCAATGCTAGAGTGTGCTACCCGTCTTCAATTCCCACCGTTTCGACTACCGTTTCGACCACCTCTTCTAGCGCCGAACCTACTTCCACCAGCGAGAGCGCTATCGAGACGGAGACTTCCGCCTCGACTGATGCCACGAGCACTGAAGCCAGCACCACAGACATCGTAATCACCACCACCTCCACTGCTGAGGCTACTAGCGAGACCACCACATCGGCTGCTACTACCACCTCCGCCCCAGTCGACAACCCAACACCCGACCCCTGCTCAACCGATAGCGACTGCCTCTTGTCTGCGGACCCTCTCTGTCTCCAAGGCCTGTGTATCTGCGTCGACCTCCTGTGCACCCCTCAATCTCCCGCCGACTCTTGTTCGGTTGACTCCGACTGTTCTTCGGGCGATATCTGTGAGAACGGAGTTTGTACAGCACCACCCCGTGAGTGCAACGCGGCGCAGGATTGCAGGAACCTCGGAAAGTGTATTATCTTCCCCACTCTTTGTCCATGTGTTGCCGGTTTTTGCACAGGCATATGATCAATCTGGGAACCTAATGGAGGCCGAGGAGATGGCTGGACTTGACGGAGAAGGGGTTGTCAGATATGGGGCTTCTTTCTTTCTCAATGTACATAAGTTAAAGCTTGGAAGTGACTGTGGTCTATCAAATATTCATCTTCAGAAAGAGGATCTCCTGGACCTTGAGGCTTGACTGTACTTGCATTAATAATTAACACACAAACATCCGCCTAGTAATGCTGAGAATATGAGACGGTATGCCCGGTTATTGACACTAAGAGAGCACGTGTGCTAGACCAATGGAGTCCGTTCTCTGAGATTTTAGGCATTGGAGAATTATAAAGCTGATAGCATTGTCCACGCAATTTTCTGGTACCAAGTATCCGAAGCTATGTTACATTTTATCTCAACTCTTTCCAATAGGCCCGGATACATCTGACGATGTTGTGCAACTATTGCAGTATCTGACGTCTTTGTCGGGATCTCATAGACTACCTAGCTTGACAGGGTAGGCCTGGGCTGGATACTCTTGTTTGTACTTGGTTGCTACTTTATGGGCCGTGTCATATTAGATTTGCGCGTATCAGGAGCCTACTGGAAGACAAGTCGACCAAAACTGCCCCAGTTAGTGCCCGATCCTGTTCGCAATCTTTAAGAACGACAGTGACCTGAGATTTCTCCATCAAAGTAGGCATGATTTGATCCTATGCTCCTTCATCTACGGTCATTGGCGACATTGAGTTTTAGTGTCAGCATGTATTGACGATTGTGTTCATTGCTTTTGTGACCGATGCCCTCTTTAGCCCCGGTATGATACTAAACAAATACCACCTACGATGCGAGTCCTCCGACGAGTAGTAAGAGGAACGTTCATTTATGTGTTATGACGCCGTTCTATTGGCCTTGAAGAGAAAAATTGATATCGTGTCACGCAACTGACACTGTATCATTATGAACAATGACTGCCAAGCGACCAAGCGTAACGACCAAGTAATGGAACAGGGATATTCGCTGGCGTGTGTATGACTCCTGACGTCTCGTTGGGTGAACTTTTCTTTGCCAAGAAGTTACTCCAGATGCGCTGATTGTCAGCCAACAAACTCTTGTTAGACGCATGTAGATCGCTCACCTGGCGCTTATGCAGCTGAAAGGGTGATCGAACTGAAGCTTTGGCTTCAAACTGTCATCACTCAATTTTGGCCTTCTCTCAAACTAACATACGAGGCATCATAACCCCCTTCACGATCATTATGAGCTTCCTTGTTCGCAAGACCAAGTTCAAATATGCCTCACAGCTGGACAACAATAGCATTCGACTTGTGCGATTTCGCAAGCCGGGACTGACACAGCGAACAGCGGAGCTGAATCTCGAATTGAGCATCTGGAAACTCCAAGATTCCGACAAGCTTGGTTACCACGCACTCTCGTATACCTGGGGGCCACCCGAAGGAGATGGTTGTTACACCTCTTCCGACATGCGTCCAATTCTACTCAACGGCAGGAAGTTCCAGGTCTATCCCAACTTGCACGACGCTCTTGTCCAGCTTCAAAATTCCCTCATCGCCGAGTATCACTGGATTGATGCGATTTGCATTAACCAACAAGACGAAAGCGAAAAAGCAGCTCAGGTATCTATGATGGCTCATATCTATTTCTCGGCTGCCCAGGTCAACGTCTGGGTTGGACAGAGTAACGAAGACACACCCATGGTAATGGCCCTGATCAGAAACTTGGCAATGTATATCAACAATTTCTACGCCATCGAGGGAGACCTGGATCCCCAGCTCGTGGGGAAGTTGAAACAGCTGGGACTGCCATCCTTGACCAAGGAGAATTGGCTACCATTTGTCAAGTTCTTTTTTCAAAATTGGTTCAAGCGATCGTGGGTTATACAGGAAGTGGCACTCTCAACGAATGTCCGTCTTATCTGTGGCGACAGGGGGAGTATCACTTGGAAGGACCTCACGGATGCGAATGGCATTATGAACCGACTCGGATTCTACCCAGGCGGCTTGACCGAGATGCAGGAAGGACTAGGAGACGAATGGGAGTTACCTGCGATCGGATATCCTGCAGAGATGATCATGGCCCATGTCTTGTGCAAGACCCGAGACTTTAACGAACCCGAGTACCAATTTCTGCTGCCTCATATCGAGATGCTCACCGGCCCTGATTCATGGAGAAGAGGCGCAGCACCGATGCTGGCTTGGCTCTTGATGAGATGCCGGCGGGCTCACGCTTCTGATCAACGAGACAAGGTGTACTCGCTATTGGGTATAGCAAAGTTTGCAGCAAAGGTCAAGGGGGCTTCCCAAACCTCCATAGAGGTTGACTACTCAGATTCCTCTACGCCGACAACGGTTTTTACAAAAGCGGCAACTTTCATCCTCGAGGAATGCAATCATCTGGCCTTTATCTCTCTTGCTAGTCATATTATATGCAGAGACGGCAAGAATCTCAAGCTCACGCCGGATTTGCCGTCTTGGGTACCAGACTTCTCGACTTCAGCCCAACAAGCAACCACTATGCCTATTATCTGTTACTCAAAGAACTTTGACTTTGACGCTTCCTTGTACCGCGAGCTTGGATCCCTCGGCTTGCGCATAGACGGTCCAAAGCTTCATGTCAAAGCCGTTCGTATAGGGACTTTGTCAGCTGTTTCGAGTTGTGTCACTGACACTGTCATGCGTGCCAAGCATTTTGAACCTTTCGCTGAGCTTCTACTGAAACGTGCCCAGCGTTACGCCCTGACAGGCGAGCTGGCTATCGAGGCCTTCTGGCGCACTCT
Organism: Fusarium duplospermum; assembly: GCA_003946985.1. NCBI lineage: Eukaryota > Fungi > Ascomycota > Sordariomycetes > Hypocreales > Nectriaceae > Fusarium > Fusarium duplospermum. The sequence goes on along the minus strand of NKCI01000236.1, from coordinate 35,195 downwards.
AATTTTCAACACAGAGATGCATGGCGCATACCCCGCGAGTCCGGAGCTGGGCGTCGCCTTTGGATACTGGGTCTTCCAGACGATTTTCTACTATGTGGAAGAGTCTGATCTTCCTGGATATGGTTGTGAAGCAACCCTTCGCTGCATGAAGCACTACAAAGCTCTTGCCGACCGGGACGCAGATGTTGCCGGCGATATGCTCCATGATTTCGACTGGGTACGAGACAAGATACGCCAACTAGGTCTTCTAAGAAACGCGGAAGGGAAACTGGTGAATGATTTACCCCCTGATGAAAATCGCAAGATTAAGCTCCTGGGGGATTCTTTCAGCACTGTAGTGAACGGGTTTGGGTATGCCCGGCGCTTCTTCCTGACAGAAGAAGGCCACATGGGGATGGGCTGTCTCGCAGTGGCGGAGAATGATAGTGTGTGGGCTGTTTCATCTTGTCCCGTGCCTTTAGTTCTAAGACCTCGGAAGGATGGTTCCTATCAGCTGATAGGAGATAGTTACGTGCACGGAATTATGCAGGGTGAAGCAGTCAAGAACGCCAAGTGGGAAGATATATGTATTACTTAGCCCAGACTGCATTCGAAGCCACTTTATCTGGCACTCTCGCTGTATCATGGGAAAAGAAGGGGGCGTCACCAACAACATTAGTGATTGCTTTGTATTCTCAACAACTGTATATGGTGCCAAACTAGTGTACCGACTCGAGAGTTGGACGAAGAAGATGCAATGTTGTCATTCTTCAACTCAAAAGTCTGTGCTAGATGAGATAGCTTTTGTCTTCTCGGCAGTTTCAGATAACATCTGGATCTTGGCCTGGAGCATACCGTGACAGTCGGATCCCAACGGAACTCGCAACTGATCCTCCAAGCCAACAGCCATTCCTGTTCCAGTCACAACCTCATAGATACGCTCGACTCCCTTTCGAGGATCTCCAGGCTGATTCCCGTGCATACCCTTCAGTATGCTTCCCATGTCGGGATATCCTTCCATGTTCGAGCTAACATTCTTCCCCTCGGCAGAGGGCTTAAGAAAGTCGGTTCTGAAAATCCCTGGCTCAATGATGTGAACTCTAATCCCCAGAGGCTTCAGCTCTTGATTCATGCTCTCACTCAAACCTTCAACAGCAAACTTGGAGGCTGCGTAGAGGGGAGCACCTTGGGCTGCGAGAATGCCAGTACCACTTGAGATCTGCAAGATCACACCCGAGCCCTGAGTCCTCATATGTGGAATGACAGCCTTGGTAAAGTTGAAGAGTCCAAAGAAGTTGACATCAAATTGATAACGGGCCTCTTTTTCGGTAACTTCTTCCACTGCGCCGATGTGGCTGAAACCGGCATTGTTGACAAGGACATCAATGCGACCGTGTTTGGAGATGACTGAGTTGATGGTATTTTCAATCTCGGCAAAGGAAGTTGTCATTTGAACCTCAATGAGATCGGCATTGGGAGAGTCGTGAAGAGACTGGGGAAACTTTGAAAGACTTCGGGCTGTGGCCACGACTGTATCGCCTTTCGACAGAGCTAGTTGGGAAAGGAGGAGGCCAAAGCCAGAATTGGCCCCGGTGATGAACCAGACAAGATTCTTGGATGACATTGAAAAGAGGTTGGTACTGACAGTAAACTTGGTGTTGTGGTGACTGCAAGTGTTGTAGAAGATGTGGTAGTAATAGTTCCCTGTAAAAGATGGGCGGACTGTCTTTATATGCTTCGCCCGTGACATTGAAACACTGCGATTATTATCCGGTATTTTTTGCTCTCCTAACGCCGCTTTCTTAATGTCATAAGAGCAGTTAGACATGTATAGAATGTAGCCTTGCTCATATCACCGGTTCTTATCGCCGGGTCTTGCAAATGATTGGTGGGCCGCGAAAGAGATGCATGGTAACTGGGGAGGGTTTTTCTACTGCAAAACGAAGGGCTTTTATTGCCCGCACTGTATTTTTACCCCTTCAGGCAGCTATCCCCCCTTAGTCGAAGTTTAAAAGGTAGCGACTACTGTTAGACTCTCTTGAGATGTATTCTAAACCACTGTGCAAGAAGTGCGGATGCACCCTTTGACACAGCGAGATTCCCGTCAACGAGATGCATGCCAAGCCATACCCCAAATTAGCCAATTCCGCCCTGACCAGCATTTTCCCGCTCTCACTCGGCCGACGCTAGGGCTGGCGTAAGCACTTGCTTACCAACCTGTCCAAAATTCCCGACACGCTTTATCTTTCGCCGTCCATGTGTCGGGCAAAGACGCGGCTCATTTCTTGAGGTGGCTATCCTTAGTTCATCATGAGCGACCAATCCCAAGTCGAGGTAGGACACAAGCGTGGCCGGAGAGTCACGGCTTGCATCGAGTGTCGGAAGAGGAAGAAGAAATGTGACCGTCGGTGGCCATGCAACCACTGCCGGAGACGACAGTCGGCCCATGAATGCAAATATGAGAGTAGGGTAGCTTCAGGGCCGAATGATTCTGCTGCGGACCAAGCCACGCATAGTTCTACTCAAAAGCCTGTCTCTGTCGGTGGCTCTGTAGAAGCTTCCGCTGCCGTTATATCCCTCGGGTACATGGACGACCCGATGTTCAAGATGATTGCAGTATGTACCCTTCTTAGCCCCGACCGGCGAAATCACTAACACTCGAATCAAGACCACGGCTCAGCCAAGCGACACAGCAAAATCGCTGGAACTGTCAGGTCCAGTACTTCAAGCTTCCCGTGCCGTTCCTCCACGCCCATATGCCGATATGCTCGTCCAGAGCTTCTTTGATAACGTCAACCACCATTACTGCATTCTCTATCAGCCATCTTTTCAGGCCTCTTACGAAGACTGGTGGTCTCGCCGTCGGGATGTTTCATATCTCTGCACCATGACTACTATTGCTTTTACCAGCTTAATTCTGCGTGTCTGCTCCAATGCAATCCAGTTTCTACCGAAAGATGGACAGGATAGGCTAGAGTCTGAGCTTGGGGACTCCGCAAGCGACCTCAGCCAGCTCTACCATGAGGCTGCAAATTCATTGAGCGACCTTCTTCCCCCGGGTGTGGCAGGACTTGTCAATGCTCAACAGCTCTTTCTTGGAGCAACTTGGCTAAAGGCCGAGGCGAGTTTTGTGGCATCGTGGCACATACTGGCAAGATCAGTAAGACAGGCGCAAGAGATTGGTAAGTTCAATTTTGGCAAACCTGGTTGATCAGGGAGCGGGTGGTAACGATGAGACATCTAGGCATCGATACTGATAAATCAACCCCCGACATGACGGGATACGAGCTAGATTCGAGAAGGAGGCTGTGGTGCGCTCTGGATACCTGGGATAGGTAAGAATACCACTTGTCTGACCACACCCAGATCGAGTCATATTGACTTTGTAGATTTATGACAGCTGTCTTCAACCGACCTCGCATTATAGGCTCCAATAACTCCGTGCCATATCCTAGCACTACTCTCAGTCTCTCGGACGTTAGCTCGGACGCCCCTTCAGCAACATTCGCCAAGGTTCTCGAGAACCAGCTCGGAAGGGTGCTATCGGGAACCGAGCCAGGAAACCGATCTCTGGAAGAGAGCCTCGCGACAGTCGAGAGCTGGATGTCTGCCCTTCCACCCGTGTTCAGCTTCCTTGCCCCTGAAAAACGATGGGATGAAGACGCTCCCTGGCTGCGGTTTCAGCGGCTGCAGTTGCATTGTGTCGCGTACATGACCCAACTGACCCTCATGAAGGCGGCATTGGCAGTGAAGCCCCAGCAACAAAACTACATTGAGAAAGCTACTGATATCGGCCTTTTGGCAATGCGTGTTTGTCAAGACTTCTTCAATCTCTGCTTTCCGCATCAGGCCAAATATTTCATGGTCTCGTTCTGTCCGTTTGATGTTGCGGCGTTCCTATGCTCGCTACTACTCAGAGATCGGAACAGGACATTGTCAAAAAGTGCTGAAATGGTGAATGCGGTTGGCTCCGCGGTTTCAATATCATTCCGACTACGAGACTATACCAAGATGGGAGAGTCGACGTGGACCATACTCAACGCCTTGGTATCACGACTCCAACTGGAACCGGGGGAGAATGAGGCACTGGGAAATTTGGTGAGAGTTCACAACGGAGAGAAGGGAGAATTAGAGTCAATATCCAGGGGTCAAGTGTTACCGAGTGAGGGAGTTACTGCTTCCTTGGGCCAATGGCAGGATGAGAACTTCTTTTTTGGTGGAAGTACAGAGGGTAATCTTGATCTTGGGGTCTTGGATGGAGTCTGGGACTGGCAAAGCTTGTCAAATGAGTTTAATCTATAGCGTGATTCTAAAGAGCTCGTACATACCAATTATCAATGGTCTGAGATTAAAGGAGGGAACGGGCGGGCGTGGCTGCGGCCGATCCCGTAGCCTCGCGGTCCTGAAGGTGGTGAGGCTGATTTGACGGGTGGGCAGTGCAAACGTATGCCTGGGGGGAAATTAAGTCGAGGTTCTCTTCGTTTAACCCTACAGTCAGCTCCCTATTGCTATTGGTGCTTTGCTTGTGATTGCGGGGCAGAGACTCCTGGGTTTTATGAAGTCTTCAGTCAAGCCAAGTCGGCACTTTGGCTTGTTTTTACTATTTTTAGGAGCCGAGAGCAGAATCATACTCAACTGGGAAAGATGGGGGCTGTGGCACTTGTCCGATCTATTCTTCATCGGGACTTATTTTGTGTTGGCCAGGGTCCTCCGCGTTGTTGGCTGTTACAGGGTGGGTTGCACCCCTTGCCAGCGCTGGTTGGGATTTTCGCATCGCGATGGATGCTTGGGCCAGCCAGTCAGGCCTCCGCTACCTGCATGTCAGATTTTCACAGCCGCACAGTGATGTGTTTATTTTTTTTCTGCCGAGATTGGCTCCATTTACCGCCGTACAATGCGGATTGGGGACTTTGGCGGCTTCTTCTTGTCTCTGTCTCTACAGAATTAGAGTCACATCCGAGGAAGATCTGCCGAGCGATCATCCACATCTACGCACATCTACTATGTACGGATACTCACACACGCGAGGATAGAGTCAACGCTGAGATTTAGGGACTGCCCTTGCCGAATTCAGGCCCGACACAGCCCTCACCATGCAGCATGTTCAATGACCAATCATATTGCCGATGCGTCATGCTGTCGATGCATCTCCCCAAAGTCCATTTTGCTATGCGCTTATGTCATGTTGAAACGGGTCGGTGCGCAGATCTTTGGGTTAATAAACAGCACATGATTGTCTGAGAACACGGACACGTAGATTGCACATATGCAGAGAGCGGCCGGGCCGGGGGTTGCACATGAAGCACTTATGGACGCCTCTGTCTGCAGTCAGCTCCCAGCTGAAAATGCCTGGCCGGCCAGGGCCAACGGTGAAGAAGCAACTACTTCAGGCAGTAAGAAAGACTGCAAAAAAGACCACTCTTTTGGTATTGAGGTATGATGGTATGAAGTGTTGATGTTGATATTGTGTTCTTTGTTATAGACTCATAGTTGAAGCTTGGCTCTTTGTGGGATAATTGAGTCAAGAAATATGATGTTGACGACAGAACTCACGCTGAAACGGCGAACCAGAACATGGACAAGACCTTGGACCAAACGATCGTTCCCCCTCTGGCCCTGGCGCCCGCAGACGAGACGAGCCCCTGATTCTTCTTGGACATGATTTGCAACGCCACTCAGCCACTCGACAACAGCACTTTCTGGCATCACCAGTCCTCGTACGACCTACAGATGCTGTTGTACTTGTCCTGCAAACGCCACCAAACCCAGCCCTGTCAGCCCTACCGGGGGGGCCTGGTAAACACCACAAGAATAAGCATTACTGGGGTCTGAGGCTGTGGAGCTGAAACCTGTCATTGGAGAAACTTGGGGTTGGGCTTGGGAGAGCGCGAAATCCGTCCTAATTAGGAAATCGAGGTTATGACCAGCTCAATATGACGAGCCAGACCTCAACTTCGAGTTGATTCTCGATCGAGAGGTGACGAGATTATTTTATATCCTCGTGCTTCCCGTTCATGTTGTCGAGTCTTGTTCCCATCCATCACTCACTTCACTCGAACTCACTTGGCTGCGACCTTTTCCTTGTTCCCATTTCTGCATCTTCTTTTTTTCCGTGGTTTGTAACCTTCTCACGCCGACGACAAAATGGGCGCTGGCATGATTTCTGCCAACACAACGGCGGCCCACCATCATGACGAACCTGGGCTCAAACTTATTTCAGGCCCCGTCGCCGACTATGAGCCGGCTCATTCCCACGACGAGGAAGAGCCTGTGGTCCAGTTCGCCAAGGTATGTTGGACAGAGCATGCTCGAGTCTTTGTCCATGGACTAATAGTGTATACTAGCGCGAAGCGGCGGCTCCCGTAGAGGTACAGCTTAATACTACTTGCAGAGTAGAGCCTTTACTAACTTTGTCAATAGCTCTTCTACGATCTTTGGTTTGTCGCCAACCTCAACGTCTTCGCGACTCTGCACCCCATCACCGACATCGACAACCTGGGATCTTTTATCCGATACTTCTTGTAAGACACTACGGCCTCGACTCCCGGCAACTCGCTAACTGTTGCATCTCAGGCTGCTCTGGATCACTTGGCTCGCCACTTCCGTCCACGATGTCCGCTTCAGTCAGGATGGCGTCTTTGAGCGCATCGCCCGTGCTTGTCACCTCACAGTCATGATTGGTTTCTCGGCCGGCGGTGTCTCCTTCAGCCAGACCAAGCAGCTCCAGCCCATCTTCAAAGTCATGTGTGAGTGAATGAACTTGGAAATTCAAGGTAGATTGGATTGCTGACCGGGTTGTCCTCTCTCGCAGCCCTCTGCCTGATGTGCTCACGAGTCGTCCTCGCCATCCAATACGGTGTCGTTCTGTACTATGCCCGCCGCAACCGCCGAAGCAGAAACAACCTCGCCCTCGCTGTTCTGCTGCACATTGTGCCCGCCTTTATCTACATGGGAGCCACCATTGCTGCGGCGAAGGGCAGCACGGCTAGAGTCGACCACCTATGGTGGGCCATTTCCCTGGCTGAGCTTTTTGCCATCATGGGGCACGCCACTCTGTCCAAGACGCTCAGCTTCAGCGGCACGCACTTCACTGAGCGTCTCAACCTCCTCACACTGATTGTCATCGGAGAAGGTATGGCTCATCAACTCTACGAGCAGCCATTTGCTTGCTAACTCACTACTTAGGCATCATCATCCTCGCCAAGACCATCACCAAGATTATCCAGTACACCTATCTCAAGGACCCCACCACGAGCTGGTGTAAGTTTCTCTTCCCGAATCACCACCGACCTTGTGCTGACGCTTTCCAAAGCCTCTGCTCTCTTTGGCCTCATCGCCTGTGGCGCTGCCATCCTCTACTTTATCTTCCAGCTCTATTTTGACTGGATGGACCACCACAGCCACATGTCTCCGCTCCGTACGGCCATCTGGACCATCCTTCACCTTCCTTTCCACATTGCCGTCGTCCTTACTGTCGAAGGCAGCGGCCAGTGGATCACGACCCGACGCACCTTTGAGGCCATCACCGAAGCTGTCAGCTCCGTGTCCACTAGCTTGGCCAGCTCCGTGAGCAAAGGCTTCAACTCGCAGAATGTATACGAAGGCATTGTCGGCGCATTGCAAAAGTCCTACGACACGTACACGTTTAACGTCAAGACCGTGAGCACCATGGACAGCGCACTTGAATCGATTCGGACGATTCCCGACTCTTACTGGGAGACGCTCGACGGCAACCGGGCCCTGACTAACCCCAATGCTAACGACACAATCGTCCTTGACCTCATTAACACCATCGAAGGCTCTCTGATGAACGGTATCCTCACCACCTATGGGCTTAGCACCTCGTCAAAAGACAAGGCTCTGCCTGCTAACCCGGATTCTGCCGCGAAGTCTGAGGAACTTGCCATCAACGCTGTGGACAACCGCCTCAACATGATCGTAAGCAGCAGCCCCATCCCCCCAAAGGTCACCCCTGGCCCCTGTTCTTGACCTGACCAAACCCCTATCTCGAAATTGAAGCTGACCTTGACTCGCCAGTTCATTTACGTGTTTGTGGCTGGCGGTGCCATCTTGTTGCTCCTGTCTGCCATGCACATCATGCAGAAGCCCAAGGGCTGGTCCGTCTTCCGCCTTATCCGCCTTGGTCTTCTCAACATCGCCGGCGTCGCGCTCTGCCTCACTGCTCTTGTCGCCACCAACAAGTCGATGCAGGAGGAAATGATCGGTAGGCCTTGGTCTCTCCCCATCATTGCCCTGGTCTATCTCTTCGCCCTCGTCGGAAGCCACCTGCCGACCCCACGCCGCTTTAGGGAGTCTCACAGCAGCCAGATGGAGATGGGCGAGCACAACAAGCCAAACGATACTGCTAGAAGCTCGCCGTACCATGATTAAGGGCGCCTGTATCCCTTGATACTGAAACGAGCAGGTTCTTAAAGAGGTCTGGGCAAGAGGGGGCCACGAAGTTGAAGAAGGAGGTGGTGATTGGAAATCCGGGAACTCGACCACGCTTCAAGAATGGATATAATGCGGTCAATATTTTCCCATTTTTGTTTTTCTTTCTTTTTTTTATTCGCATGTCTTCCTGCCTGGAACAATGATTCGATGGCATGGCACAGTAATCTTGTTTGATCTTACACACACGAGTTTGGCAGCAGCATTAGAGAAGAAAATACATGGCTACAAGCCCCAAGGTTGAATTTGCGCTACCGCCTAGCCAATTGCCATGTGAACATCACATAAAAGAGTACCCATTGCGGATTTTCACACTACCGTTGGACTCCGGCAGCAACCTGACGTGTCATCTAAGCCTTCGTGCTGAGCACAAAGAAAGACAAAACCAGAGCGGCTGCACAGAAAGGTGTGATGGCATACCATACATATCGATAGCATTCCGCAAGACCAGACACGTACATCGACTGGAATGCCTCCAGAACCTTTCCTGTCACTCCTGGGATCTCGACTAGTTCATCTGTCCTACCCGAGGCAACGGCCATCAAGAACCTCTCGACACGAGAAGGTGGCAGACCTGCAGCGGAGATAGCCCTGCCGATCTTTGGATACATCATATCCGTGACCTTGGAGTTGAAGATCTGACCAAAGATGACCACTCCTATGCTGCCTCCTAAGGCACGTACGGATGATAGCGGCTTGTGCTCCTACACCGCACCCAAGAAGGCCGGTCGGGAAGCACCAGGCTGCAAAATTGATGGAAGGCTTCATGACAGGCATCAAACCGCTACCAATCAACAGGAGGACAAATGAGCCAACGACGATCCCCTTTGCCTCCTTGGTGATACCCATGAGGATACCGCCGCCGAAGCCGCCGACAATCGACATCAAGTTGAAGGGTATATTGTACACTCCTGCCATGGTGGCATTTGTGGTGAATAGAGCAGCGATCTCTTTTGGGAGATATGCCTGTCCGCCAAAAAGGATGATGCCGCTCACAAAGTTGAGAACAAGGCCCAGGGCGAAGTTTCGATGATCAAATAGAGCATGGGTGAATAATCCTGTGGTTGTCCCTTTCCATTCCTAGGTTCCCAAGATAATGAGTAGAACAATGCCAATAATCATGGTAGAAAGCACTGTGGCAGAAGTCCACGGGTAGGGATTACCGCCATACTAGAGGCCCACGAGGAATAAGACGAGGCCTGCTGCAACTAAGGAGATGCCGAGCCAGTCGATATGCATGAGCTTGGCGGTGGTTGACTCTCTTGTTTGGTTGGGACGAGCAGCTGGGTGATAGAACAGAGTCAAAAGCACAAACGCGATGGCATAAAGCGCAGCTGAGATGTAGAAGCCGACTCTCCATCCCTCAAGCAAACCCCCGACGTGTTCTTCAATAAAAACACCCTGGATTATGGGGCCTAGAAGAGAAGCTACTCCAGCCACAATGCCAGAGAAGCCTTGAATGGCCGGTCGCTTATCTTTTGGGACAACTTCTGTGAACAGAGGGATTGCCAGATAACCGAGTGTCAAGCCACACCCGTTGAGCACCTGGCCCCCAATAACCATGATGAGACTTGTTGCTCAGGAGGATACGAGAGAACCAGCCACACCAAGGATCATGCCGAGCAGTAGAAAAAGCTTGGATGACGCAGATCGGGATGGTAATGCTAGCGGCGATCCAAGCAGCAAGTCTGCCTTCTGTTGGGAACTTTTCCACGATGAAGTGGATACAAGAGGTCGGGATGAGTAGACTCCATGTTGCCGCGAAATACGCCACCATTAAAGCGAGCAGGCTCAAGTAGATGGTGAGGTCCCATCGAAAATCTTCAGTGGCATCATCGATGGCCTCGAGAGGCGTCGTATCTCCGGAGAGGCCGTGTTCTGCGTCTTCCGCATGAACGACGCCTGTCTTCTCTCCTAGTGGGGATGACATGATGAATTAACCTTCCCAGAAGGAGGAAAGATGTCTCGAGACTGAATGGGTGATAAAGATAGGGGTGGAATGAGGTTGGAATTCGTTTGTCAACAAGATGAGCAAATCCGAACGTGGTCGGGGGCCACAGGCACATACATGTATACAACTGGATGACATAAATGATCGAGGCTACATCATATCAATTTCACTTCACAAGCGGTAGTCTGAATATTGCGAAGAAAGCATGGAGGACACGCTATTGCAAACCAGCTTGCTGGCGGCGATGACTTACACCCAGCTGGAAGCAAGCCTGTATACCCCACAAACACTTAAGCAAGCCATGATTTAACTAGCCCTTGTGGGATGTTACCGACCTCTTAGTTCTGATCGGTCTGGGGAAGTACATGAAGTCTCTATTGGCCAAGGAGAACGAGACAGGCATGCCCACCAATTGCTTGTCTTTCTCTCATTACGCTGGGTTAGGTTAAGCTTGCCTTTGATCCGAGCTTTGAGATTTGGCCCGGAAAGTAGCTGCCACACCATTCCATTTCCGCGGATGCCACGGGTTTAAGGGCACTCTTGATCGCGGTCAACGGAACATTGGCGCGGAATCCGCGGGCGGTAATGGGAAGTCCTCAAGCCGTCTCAGCAACGCCATCTATAACGGAGCTAAGGAAGACGTTAGTGCCAGAAGAATGGAACTGCCTTGTTTGAGGGTCGAAACTTGTGCGTGATAGCGGCCTAGGGAAGTACTTGGGCAAGTGTTAAACGTCGAAACCATTTCATCTGAAAACTGATCTTATTTCGCACTTATCCCATTTGACTCTACGAGAGGAGATTACGCTTGGTATAAACTATCAAAGTTGATTGTATAGATGATGAAGTCAATTTGTGCTATTTCCTATTCTCGAAGGCGCTTTGCACTATCTGCTGTCCCTCGGTTCGAGACACTTGCGCCAGTCTTGACCTCCAAGTCACCGCCGTTCAAATTGGGCGAGCAAATAACTGCAGATCATGAATGAAATACAGTTGCCACTTCTATTGAAACGATCTAGTTAACTGTAGACAAACCTGGTCTATAGCTTTGAGCCGAGGTTGACGTGGACCGACTTTGCCTGCGTGTATGCATCCATCGCGTACTGCCCGAGCTCACGTCCAATACCTGATGACTTGTACCCTCCAAATGGAATCTCCCAATGAGAGTCTTGAGAAGAGTTGATCCAAACCATGCCCGCTTGAAGTCTTTTGGCAATAATATGCGCCCGAGTGACATTCTCGGTAAACAACGCAGCGGCGAGACCGTACTGCGTGTTATTGCACTTCTCAATGACCTCATCCTCCGTACTGAACTTAGAGATAGAGACAACAGGACCAAAGATCTCTTCCTGGACAATCTTCATGTCCTCAGTGGTCTGCAATGGGTTAGTAAGGGAAAGGCATCTCGACTTTAGTACTCACATCCGCAAAGACAGTTAGCTGAACAAAGTAACCCTTTGAGCCTACACTAGCTCCACCATGCAAGAGCCTGGCACCAGCCTTCTTACCCTCCTCGATGTAGGAGAGCACCTTGTCGTGCTGGGCCTTGGAAACAATAGGACCCATATGGACGTCGTTGAAAGAGTTGCCGACTTTATTCTTCTCAGTCTCTTTGACGAATTGCTTCAAAAATTCATCGTAGATACTCTCGTGGACATAAATGCGGCTCGTCGACGTGCAAATCTATAGAATTATGTGTTAGAAGTTGTCAAAACTGACTGTTATCGGCCAGAGAGAACTTATACTCACCTCGCCTTGGTTGCCCATGGCTCCAAAATGGCACCACTTAGCGGCCTGTTCCAGGTCCGCATCAGCGAAAAAGACACTGGGGCTCTTTCCACCACACTCCAGAGTAATATTCTTCAGGTTGTTGGCTGCCTCCTTCATAATGAGACGGACTGTTTGGGTGCTTCCAGTGAATGCAATCTTGTCAACCCCCATATGACCCGCCAAATGCTTTCCGGCAACCGAGTCGTAGCCTGGGAGAATGTTGATAACGCCAGCTGGAATTCCTGCTTCCTTGATAATATTGGCAAAGTACATGGCTGAAAGAGGCGTCTGTTCGGCCGGCTTAAGCACTACCGTGTTACCACAAGCAAGTGCAGGGGCAACCTTCCAAGCGAGCATCATGAATGGGTATTTCCTTTTAGTACGCACATGTCAGTCCCATCACCTCGAGAGCTTTGGATGCTTTGATCTTTCCAACTCACCAAGGGATGATCTGGCCACAAACTCCCAGGGGCTCTTGGATAACATAGGCAAACTTGACAGGCGACACTTGGACAGTTTTCCCGGTAATCTTATCGGCTGACCCAGCGTAGTACTTGAGAACGTTGTACGACTCATCGGGATCCAGCGTCAAAGCGTCATTATATGTCTATAAGGGGTGTCAGCACAGCGAGACATTGATGCTGCAAAACTCACCTTGCCACAGTCAGAAGCTTCGATAGCAGCCAAGAGTTCCCGGTCGCGATAGACCAGCTCGGCGATCTCGTAGAGGAATGCACCTCGCTCGTTGGCCGAAAGCTGAGACCAAGGACCCTCAAAGGCTCGACGAGCAGCAGCAACCGCTTGATTTACATCGTCTGTGGAAGCGCCATTGAAGGTGACAATGGTCTCCTCGGTGCTATTGGACACAAGATTCTTGTTTAGAGGTTGAACATGTCAATTGCGTCATGACAACTAACCTCGGGTTGAGAACCGTGATCGCCTCGCCTGAGCCCTGGACGAACTGGTTGTCGATAAAGAGCTGCAGGGGTTGTTCATAGGTCCGGCCGTTGGGCAGTTTAACTTGGGCTGAGGCCATTTTTATGGAATGAGAAAGAGGGCTTATGGTGCGAAATATGGGGAGGATCCGCAGTGTGTAGTGTAAAGGTGTGCTGCTGTGACTCTGCTTGATCGTACCATCCTCATTTTCATAACCCGTCATATATAGACCTCATTGATTCAACATAAACCTCAAGAGCCCGCCTTGATGTCTTTGAGAACCCAGAGTACGTACCTGCTGCCGGTTTGACCAAACTTCATGAGCCCTGGTCTGCTGGGAAGCCCGCAGGCCCGGATCTCATATCCAAATCAGGCAATCCTGCATATCGATCACTTTCGGGTCTTAGCCAATCGTATTGCTTTTCTCTTCTAGGATGTCTTACCCGACCTTTCCAAATTCAGCAAACCTCCAGATTCTCACTGAGGTTACCCTGTATGTCGGTTGAGAAAGGTGTCGAGCTATCCTGGAGGACAGATCCTACCGCTTCGGAAGATAAGACTCTCACTGACGAACGATGGCAAAAGCGATGGCACACTCACACGAGTGTATAATATCTAGATCTTTCTACAAAAATCTGTAGTCATCAAATGTTATCTCAGTTTTTGACAAATACTCGGATATACCACCTAACTTGTTTTCCAATCAAAGTCTTTTCTCATCATGCCTCGAAGCAGTGAAGGTTTCCAATGGACTCCCATGTTCACCACTTGTGGGCTAGAGACCGACTCTGTCGTGCCAAGCACCCCTGATAGTCATCTAAGGGAGACCTATGATGTTGTTATTATCGGCGCTGGGTTTACTGGTCTTGTTGCGGGTCGGGACCTCTCCCAGGCTGGCGTCAATGTGCTTATTGTTGACGCCAGGGACCGGATTGGAGGCCAGACTTGGACCGCTTCGGCCCTTGGAGAACAGTTTGAGATGGGGGGCACTTGGATTCACTGGTAAACTTCTTGCAGTCAAGGCTGTTGGGTTTAATGAGAGCTAATCTTGCCAATAAAACAGGAACTAGCCTTTGGTGTTTGCCGAGATCCATCGATACAACCTGCACTGCCGAATCAAGACTTCGAACGGAACCTTTGCTCCCCAAGTTGTCCACTATAAGCCCGCGGCAGGGGCCATCCGCGATATGACAGAAGCAGCTCTCGATGATGCTGTCGAGAAGATCGGGTCGGTCTTCTTCTGCCCCGATGGCCATACCAGCAGGGAGCTTATGCCCTACCCTTACGAACCGTTTCGAGAGCCTGCTCTTTGGACAAAGTATGACCACCTAAGCATCAAGGACAGGCTGAACCAGATTGAAGGGCCTCAGGAAGACAAGGACCTTTTCGAGGTTCTCATGAGCTCGGTCGGGAGCGCCTCTGGCCATGACGTTGGGTTCGTCGAGCCTCTTCGCTGGTACGCTTTGGGCGGTCATAGTGTAACTGGCATGTTTGAGATTTTCCAGACCTTCAAGTTGGGAGCTGGAGGACAAACTGCTCTCGCGAGAGGTATACTCGGTGACTACAAGGGCCACCTGAGGTTGGGGACCGAGATCACCAAGGTTGATCAGTCACCACACTCTGTTACTGTCACGACCAAGTCTGGATCTACGATTCGGGCCAAATACGCCATTTGTACAATCCCATTGTAAGTCATCATAGCAACATATGACTTCTAAGGACACTGGGCTGACTCGACTGGTTAGAAACTGTCTTCCAGACATCACCTTCAATCCTCCATTCAGCCCTCTCCGTCAAGAGGCTATCAGACGTGGCCATATGAACCAAGGAGCCAAGTTCCACTTTAAGCTTCGGAAGCCAGAGCCAGGCTGGCTTTCTATTGCCAACAGCTACGGGAACTCCCCCTTTATGCTGGCATTCTCCGATCATACTGGCACCGGAAATAACACCAACAGCGGGACCTATATGATAGGATTTGGCCACAACGGGCATCTTGGGAACCGTGAAGATAGTGATCATATCATTTCGGCACTCAAGGAGAATATGAAGCCGGGAGCTGAAGTCGAGGCCTACTTGACCCACGACTGGGTAAATGATCCATACTCCAAGGGAGCCTGGTCCGCATGGGGCCCTGGAGGAATGAGCAAGTACTTGAGGGAACTTCAGAAGTGCCATGGTAGGGTTCTGATGTCTAGTGCGGATTGGGCCAATGGCTCGAGGGGATTTGTTGACGGAGCTATTGAGAGAGGCACCGTTGCAGCCAGGGACATTCGCCAGCGTCTTGGAAGCAGTGCTGATGGGGTCTCGTCACGCATTTAACTGGCCTGCAGGAGACATTCGTACGCCGTATTGTTGATTATTATGTATGCATGGGCGAGAATGTATTGAAATCTGGACTTTGCCTTACAATACCAGTTACTGACCCCTTCTTCTTGTTGGCACCCATCTGGAGTGTTTGTGTAAAGCCTGCAGTTTGGTCTAGGCACTCGAGATGGCAATGAGGTTGCATTTTGCCAGGAACCACTCAGTCTTGAGCTTGAACCATACCAATATCGTAATGAGTGAATACCTGAGTATTTTTTACCAGTTCTAGGGTGAGTTGAATCGACAGAAAGAAAAGATTCTGGAGTCCACACATTACGCCACCGGACAGACTCAACCGAAGAACGGGGCTGGCAGCAAAGAAATCAGTGATGGATTGATGCATCAGTCCTTTCGCGAGTTATTCACGATCATCGACCTATTTCATCTCTCTACATACAACCAGAGTCACCACCATTGCTTGCGCTTCCAAGCCTCCCATCCTAGTATCCAATGCCATCAGAGTCCGGCGGGCCCTTGTACACTGATAACAGGTCAGCAAGTTGAAAACGTCGTCATTTTGCGGTAACCTACCTTTGCGGGCATGGATAAAGTACCAAGCAGCAGAAATAGTGGCAAAGCCAACCAGAACCACACTTGCGTAGTTCATAGAAGAAGGTGTCACTGGAAGAACCATGGGCATGCTGAATAGAACGACTTCAAAGGCGATCCAGCAGATGGCCACAAGGTTAACAAAGGTGCCTAGTGCGTGGCCACAGGTGAACCGGGCAGAGTCAACCTCCCTACGCCCATGAAACAAGCCGATAACAACTGGTATGGCGTAGCTTACTGAGAGAGCCATTATTCCAACGGATACAAATGCAGTAAAGGCTAGAGGGCTTCCGAGATAGACGTGGCTGAGTAATACTTGAATAATGTTGACAAGGACGAAGGCGTAGACCGGGACGCCCGTCCTCTCATCAATACGATACCAGAGTCGAGATAAAGGTATGGCATTATCTCGTGCAAAAGCACATGTGACGCGCGAAGAAGCAGTGGTGATGCTGAAGCTGCAGCACATGGTGAGAACCAAAACAAGGAACAAGAGGCCGAAAGCTCCAGCGTCCGAGCCTATCACAGATCGAAACAGAGTTGGAAGGGCTTGGCCATACGTGGCCGTGATAAGCTCCTCCAGGGGTGGCATAGTGAAGCAAATGGGAAGGATGAAGAGCAAGCCACTGATGAATTCCACGGGAACGGCCAAGCTAATGGCCCGAGGCACCTTGACTGCTGGCTGAGCGGTTTGCTCGGCCATGGATGAGATCATTCCAACCGCGGAGAAGGTGTATGCCGATGGTAAGAGACCGATGAAGAAGGTGAAGTCGCCCCATCCAGAGAAGGACTTATCATAGTTCGTAAATGCGTAGTTGGCATCGTGCCGGCCTCGATCGGCCTTGACGAGGAGGGCCACCAGGATGACGATGATTGTCATTGATGTCCACGCAGCACAGAATGTATCCAGCGCCGGCAGCCAACGGTCGAATAGGGCACAGACGATTAGGGTGATCAGAAGAATACCGAAAAATATGAGGAGAATCTCCCATGGCGATCCAACCTAGTCTGGGTTATACATGGTGATTGCCGAGGCTATCAGGGAGGCAAACCCAAAGTTGACAGATGTGGTGCTGGACCAGTTCCCAATGAGCCAAGTCCAGCCCGTTATAAAGGAGAGGGCTGTTTTGTAGGACGAAGCAAGCTGATACGACCGGTAATATGGTCCAGCCGAAGTCGGGTATCGTGAGGCAAGTTCGCTGATGGGCAAGGCGACGCACTGAGCCAAGACGGCCACAACTATCCATCCGATGAATAGGGAAAGCTGTCCACCTCCGTATACGGCGTTGAGGAGACGGCCTCCGATTCCGAACGGGGGCGCGGCGATGGCCACGGCTTGGAATAAAAGCGTCCACATAGACCTGTTTCGACGAAGGACCGGCGAGTAGCCGAGCTGCTGGAGGTTATCGACATCGCCCGCGCCAACGCTCGAGGCATCATGGGCGGCTTCCAGCAGTGCCGCTGGGATCTTTTTCTTTTCTTCGATAGAAGTCGACATTTTCTTTTCAGCGTCCATACAGGGGAGGAATTGATGCTAGAATAGGTAGGCAAAGCAAGGCTCAAAAAGGGGTAGAACCTGTGTTTGACTCTCGGTGAGCACAGTAGAAGAAAAATAGTATTATGAATAAAGATGAGTTGCGTCGACGATCAAGCGCTTATATATTGCGTATAGCTCAGAATACTTTCATGTCACAACTTGTAATCGGTCACATGCTGTTTAGACAGGGCGCAAGCTGCCCATAGCCATTGCTCATGAGTCCTAGCTCGCCCACAGCAATCGAGCGGCTCACCATCCAGATCGTATGTCCCGAACCCCGAGTCCGGCCAAGTTAGACTCTCCGCTTGTCTTCATTGCCATCAAACAAACATCCCAAGATGTCACCCAGCTACCGCGCTGCAATCTGTAGTCAAGTGTTCGTGAACTCAGGTTGGCTGAGCAGGTGACTCTCGGGTCTCTACCCCCAGAAAGAGTTTAGATCCTTTATGGCGACGCTAGACGGAGATAAACTTTGCCTTAATGATAGACCCGACTCGCCAAGCAGTCAAAGAGCGGGGATGAGACGCTCAGAGAACAGATAGAGAGGCATGGTTGCCTTGTATTTCCTGGTTGTCTTACCAGGATGTTCTGTTCAACTGCAGTTTGGTCTGATCATGCGTGGATGGCATTGTAAGTATCTCTAGCTTAAGGTCTGGGGTAAAAGATGCTGATCTCCGGGAGAGCGTAGGCTGGCGGTGTTTCAATTCTCCGCCGCGATGGCGCATCTTGTCCAGATCCCAGTGATGCTTATCAACGTGCGGGGTCTGTAACCGAAGAAGATGAGAGGGGCTGGCAATCAATGAACCAGGGCCAGTCACTCTGGCAAATGACTCGACCGCTACGAGGATCCTCGATCCGGACTCGGCAAGCTTTGAGCTCCGTTCCCCTCGCCCCTTCGCCCTCTCGCTTATTGCAAGAATCCAGGGAATGTGGTCTTGTAGTCTCGAGACGGAATGCATGCTTTGTTGCACAAAGACGCTACACACAGGACTGTGCCGGCATCCTTACCGAACAAGTAATTCCCCGCGTTTCGAGTGGGCCCTTCCGAGCCAACCGAAGCCATGCCACTGTAAGGATATCGTAGACACTCAAGTAGCTGATAGTTGGTCGCCGCTTCAGCCGGCTTCATTGCCGTTATCCCCCGCCACGCGGCACGCTTATCACATAACATGGTATGGTATCTTTGTACCTATCTCCCCGCTCCGCTACGGAGATAACGCTAGTAGGGGGTCTGCTTCCTAGGTATGACAGGCGTTCTCCACTTCCCCGGATCTTGTCTTCGTCCTCGTCACAGCATCCCCTCTCACCTCGTCTTTGGCCGAGAGCTCACTTGCTTTGCTTTGTCGAGACTTATTACTGTTGAAGGAAATCTGAGACCATATCTGCTCGGGGGCTACCATTCTGGCTCTCGTGAAGGACCGATCCCGATTCTAGGCCTAGCCAGCACGGTCTTGACATCCGCCTGATTATTCCGGTACTGCACAGCGTTGCGGCCGATACGAACTATGGGTCCCAGTAGGAAGAAGAGCAAGAATGGTATGTACGGAATTTCCAACATGCGGCTCACTCACTCGTTCTGTCTTGTCCAGCCCCCTACCCTACCTATCTGGCAGATAGCCCCAGGTCGCCTTGATGCCATCGCCTACACGCACATCCTCGACATCCAGTTCCCCAACCATGTTCTGACCTACTAATACGGTGCATTTTAAATCGAACAGGTTGCATTACATGCAAAACCAAACATCTCAAATGCGATGAGACGTAAGACCCTCCCTTCCTTCATGTTGGGTGAAGCCTAACTAGCAACAGTAGGCCGGTCTGTAACCGCTGCCGGGACGTACATGTCGTCTGCGAAGGCTACAGAAAAGAAGTCTTTAGATGGCGCATGATCAAGGGAGCTCCATCACCGTCGCTGTCTGTTTCGACAGGCGGTACTAAGTCAGGTGCACGACGTGCATGGATATAATATGATAAAGAGTTAAGAACTTGCCATTTCGATGTTTTAGTGCCAACTATCATTCACCACGACCCCTTGTAGGTTCTTGGCAGGTGGTTGAACTAATAATATGGGGCAAACTTGACGGGAGGTTCGACGTGGCTAGATGGCATCATGTACACCTTTTTGAGTCAAGTTCAATACTTCCACGGCCACAGAAAAAATTGTTTAAGTCCTCCGTCAGCATAGCCAGTGGAAGGGCGATGAACCCAGGAGCATGCCGTCTCAACTTGCCTTGCGCATACCCAATTTCTGATGCACAAGAGAAGCTGGAAAGGTATCACTAGGGAGGAACAAACACACAAAGTAAAAGTACTCCATTGACAATCATACTATAGTAAGGTCCTGAGTCACTCTACTGCTCTACCAAGCCCTTACAACTTGCTAAAAGACCCCGCGCTGGAGGCTTGTGCCTGGGCGAACTCAGCCTGAGCAACAACCGCTGCCAACCTCTGGACTCGAGAGTGAGTGATCAGCATTGATCGTGGGTATTCAGCAGGCAACTCTTCCCCATGGAGCAAGTGTGCAAGCATGTGGGCCGCTCTAAAGGCTCGAACCATGCCAATACCTTGGAAGGCAGCGCAGACCCATTGATGACTACGACCAGGGAAAGGGAGCTTGCCGATGAAGGGGTTACCATCCAGCGTGAAGCCAACAGGACCACTCCAGGCATGGGTAGTCTCGACCTCCCCGCCAAAGTCGAACACTAGGGGGCTCGTTCCGCGAAGATGGGCGTGGGGGAGAAAGTCAATGGCGCTATCATCTGCTGTTGCCCGACGGGACGTGTTGGACCGTCCAATGATGTAAGCACCATCCGGCCTCTGCATAAGAAAGTCATAGTCCTTCTCTCCGTACCGTAGCCACCACGAGTTGCCTGGCTTCATCTTCTTGTTCTTGGGAAGACGACGTTGGACATTGGCCCGGACAGGGGAAACAAACGGCCGAAGTTCTGGGACAAGGTGACCAATCCAACCGTTAGTGGTGTGGATGACCTTGCCGGCTTTAATATCTCCGCGGCTTGTGTGAACAGTTGCATAGTCGTCATCGTCGTTGTCAGAGATGGATGTCACGACGGTATTGGCCTGAATAGAGAGGTTGTTGTCCTTTATCATCTTCTCCAACAGCGCCGTCACCATTTTGTAAGGCCACATAGACCCCGCACGCATGCCGATCGCTCCGACGCACTCATCCGAGACATTTCGGGATCTCAGATCCTCCCTTGATGTGTAGATGGTGTATCGTTTGCCGAGTGCAGGAGCATACTTTCGCATCTCTTCAACCGCCTTGCAGGCATGGTCAAAGATCTTCTTATCATAGTAGGCGTCAAGGCCCTCCAACAGGTCGAGGTCGCATTCAATGTTCTCTTCGCGGATACAAGCTGTCATAATGTCGACATGGCTATGCTCATACTCCATGATCTTGATGGCTTCTTGCAGGCCGTACATCTTCTTCCGGTCATACCAAGCGCCAGGACTCATAGCCTTCATATGGCCTCCGTTACGGCCAGTGGCACCAGAGCATAGGTCTCGGGCTTCAAGGAGAACAATCTTGGGCGAGCCTCGGGCATATAAGGCACGACACAGGCTAGACGCCGTCATGCCAGAACCGATAATGACGATGTCTGCTGAATCGACCCATGGAGATTGGAGTTTGCCAAACTTGACTGGCTCTGTCAGCCAAAAAGGCTTCGTTGAGTTATCGACGGGAACTCCAGGATCAATAAGACCCCTTTCGTAGATTCCGTCAGGCGAGGTAGACATTATGGCAATGAAGTTGAAGAGGCTCTAAGTATGATTGAGATAATGAGGTATATGGCAATGTTTGGAGTGATGAACAACACACGCCCTTACCGTAGATGGTCTCATAAGTAGTATTACTCGAGTTGAAGGTCAACTATCGGTTCTCTTGTTAACTTCCCGATTTGGCTGATAGATCCTACGCCCCCCATATGCAGTTTATGGCCTCGTGACACTGAATCTCGGCCCCGCTCCCGATCAATTCTGACAATACAAATCCCACGCTGTAGGCTAGACTAGATTAAGTTATGCATTACGATTGGTCAATGTACTCGAGATTGGGATGCTCATCTAGATATGGAAGTTTGAAGGGTGTATCTGCTAAGGAATACCTCTATGTAAGGGCTTCGGGCTCTAGACTTCAGGTTCTTTTCATCGGTGCACATGCACAGAGATCACCCCGTCCCTCTCCGGAGGCACCGGACTTTGAGTAGTCCGCTCCGTGGATGGCTTCCCGAAAGAAACTCCGCCCCTCTTGTAACACACCTTTTACCCTAAGGAGAAGCATATCCATTTGATACTCATCTTAACAAAATGGGTGCTCTTTTTGTATTGAAGTAAAATTGTATATCTAGCCTTAGTATATAACAATTTTCAAGTTCAAGCCCATCTACTACAGCATCACTACCCGGCCACAGTCCAATCTTTATCTTTTGCTTTTCAGAACATCTTAATCGTCAAAACTCCGGGAGCAACGATGGCCCCTAAAACACTCGCCCAACTACAGCGGAAGGATCTGCTTCACACCAAGGGCTACATCAATGGCCAGTGGGTCGACGCAATTTCCGGTGAAACCTTTGATGTCCTCAACCCAGGTTCGCTGGAATCCCTGGCAACATTGCCTGATATGGGAGCAGATAATGCCCATCGGGCCATTCAGGCAGCCCATGCGGCTTTTCAGTCTTTCAAGAAAACCTCTGCAAGACAGAGGGCCCGCTGGTTGAGAAAATGGAGTGACCTCTGTCTCCAAAACCTCGATGATCTGGCGTTAATTGTCTCCCTTGAAAACGGCAAAACTCTCGCGGAGGCAAGGGGTGAGGTCACGTATGCTGCATCATTCCTTGAATGGTTCGCCGGGGAAGCAGAGAGGGCACACAGCGAAACGGTGCCGGCCTCGAATCTCAACCAACGCATCATGACGATTAAACAACCCTTGGGTGTAGCAGCTCTCTTGGCGCCATGGAACTTCCCTATCGCTATGATCACCCGAAAGGCTGGTGCTGCTCTCGCTGCTGGCTGCACGACAGTCTGGAAGCCAGCAGGCGAAACACCATGAAGCTGTTTAGCCCAGTGCGTCCTGGCACACGAAGCCGGATTCCCCGTAGGGACCATCAACGTTGTCCTCTCGTTGAGAAAGGTCTCTGAGGTCTGAGACGCCATCTGCAGAAGCAAACTTGTTCAAAAGGTTAGCTGTACCGGAAGTACACGAGTTGGCAAGCTTTTGGTCAGCCAATGCAGCCAGACGCTCAAGAAGCTCTCCCTAGAGCTGGGAGGGAATAGTCCATTCATTGTGTTTGGCGACGCGTCACTTGACCATGCCGTGGACACACTGATGTTAGCCAGGTTCCGCAGTTCGGGGCAGACTTGTGTTACCCCCAACCGTATCTTCGTCCATAACAGAATTTACGATCACTTTGCAAAGGCGTTGGTCTCAAAAATGCAAGGTCTCAAGGTTGGCCTTGGGACCGAGGATGGGACCAATGTCGGTCCATTGACGCATGAACGAGCGGTGGAGAAAGCCATGATGCATGTAGAAGGTGAGTAGCTTTAAGCTTCAGACTTGCTCGCTGACAATCGAGGCTAATGTTTGACTAGATGCCAAGAAACATGGTGCCAAGGTTCTCTTTGGGGGCTTCCCTGTGAAGGAACTACCAGGGCACTTTATGAACCCAACACTCATCACCGAGATGAATACAAAAATGATGACTACGTGCGAAGAGGTATTTGCGCCTGTTCTGGGTATGCATCGATTTGAGACGGAAGAGGAGGTCATCCGACTCGCCAACGATTGCAATGTTGGCCTTGGAAGTTATATCATGACGGAGAATATCTCTCGTTCCTGGCGCGTCGCTGAAGCTTTTGAAGTTGGCATGGTTGGTGTTAATGTCGGCGTTATCAGCGCTTGCGAAAGCCCCTTTGGCGGTGTCAAGGAGAGCGGATACGGGAGGGAGGGAGGTACTCAAGGTTTGGGCGAGTACATGACTGTAAAGTCCATCCTGATGGATGTTTCGCGCTAGAGCAACGACGTGCGCAATGAAAACGTGATGTCTTTACGGTTCTTTCTTGTTTCCGTGTTTTAATTAAGCGGGGTTGATGGAAGCAGAGATGCATGGCCGGTAGGCAGTCCACTGCATGCTTCTCGAACGAAGAAACTGCATGAACAGATGATAAAAGGCTCGGGCAGGTAAAATACGATATGTGAGCCGAAAAGGCATTCTATGCCTCTACGTAGTTGACAATCGTGCGTTCGGCGAAATTTCAGGCTTCACATCTAAAGTAGACAAAAGCTTCTCTTGTGAGCCATGGACTACCGGCAAACTCATAGACTAGAGACCACTATCAGATCTACAACCCGGAAATTCGAAATGGGGTGGATCCGCCCAAACTAGAAGACCGAAAACTCAAGGAGGAGAACCATCCACGGTGTTACGACTCCCTCCGATGAGCCTCTATCTCTAGAGGCGGGAGCGCCATGCCGACGTGAAGGGCCGGTTCATCGACGTTGTTGTTCTTATAACTTGAGACAGTTAGTTATAAGCAACAGACCTAGTTTCCATATTTCTTGAGCTTGTGGAGGTCTCTGGGTCGAAAGAGCACCGCGTCAGATCCAAAATCACGTACCTCAAAACCGTAACTGCCCCTGGGCCCAGCATCATTTGAAAGGGGAAATCGATCGGCCAGCCGAGCCAGCGTTTTATGAAACAGCGGAGAATAAGGCCATGGGCAACCTGTGATTCCCGTGCGTCAGTCATAACCAGAAAGATAATAGAGACAGCCCAGGTTCAAGGAAATGAGTGGAAGATGGGGGGTGTGACCGTACAAGGAGGACATCGGCTGGTTTTTCACCATTCATGTTAGGCCTCTGAGTGTCTCGAATTTCCGAGACAAGTCTGTCCAGACGCTCTGTGACTTGCAGCATGGTCCTACGGCGAGGGGACAGAAAGCAAAAAGTTAGCAATGCTCATAAAGAATAAGCAGGCAGAAAAGTAGCAGGGTGTAATACTCTCCGCCTTCACACCCATCCCTCCAAATGTTCCACTCTCTCTCCTGGTCCAACCCCCTGGCCTTTCTCAAGGCCTTGATCTCCCCAGCTTTCAACCCTTCATAGTCGCCATAATCCCACTCCGCGATATCTTCAGTATAGGTAACCTCCCGTTCTCCATCGGCTGTAGGAGGTGAGGAAGGTATCTGCAATAGTTCAAAAGTCTTTTTCGCCCTCTTCCTCGGACTGACGAAGACGTGCGTGATACGAGAAGGGTCGACGAGCTTACTAGGGCCCACAAGAGCTGTCGCTACAGAAGAGACTTGCCGAATCCCCACTGAAGTGAGCTCAATGTCCGTGGTGCCCGTATATCTACCTGATTTTGCCCACTCCGTCTCTCCTGTTTATCAAAACCCTGTTATTGAAAACTCATCGATTGCAGGCAAGCCAGCCAGATGTTTATCTTAACCAGACCCAGGACTCACCATGTCTAATAAGGAACACGCGAGGCGTCAGTGCGTCTCGTGCGGACATGTCGCTAAGAGTGTGCTTACAAAGATTATATGTATCTCAGGAATGAAAATTGCTGATCCATGTAGTTATGAATGCCACAAAAAGGAGCGGGGAGCGCTCAGGCGGTAAAGCATGGCAGAACCAATGTCGAGATCAAGGGGATAGTTACAACTCAGGGGTTATGAGCACACCAGCTTCTAAACCGCTAGTTATTATCGTCCATCAATAACGACCTCAAGAGAGGCCATCAGCTACACCGCAAACAACACAGTTATCAATACATAAAGGCATTAAAACCCGATAGCTTAGAATACTCTCCGGGAATTTTGGTATGCGGTGTTTTGGTTTTTGTATGTGTTATTGTGGCGCCCACAATCGCGTATCATAGTGGGGCATTTCTAACCACATCTTAGGAGAACACCAAAGTCATCAATATAATGCCTGGTTTGATGAACGCCCTGGAAGCCCACTTTGTTTTGAAGTTGCCAGCTCTTAGCGAGAACTGGCAGGAGTGCCACTGACTCAATATCAGGCAATGTCCTCGATAGTGAATCATACACAAAGGAACAACAGCGATGCGATTCCTCGAGGCTGATTTTTGGTGGCCTAACAAGTAAGCCAGCTTGGCATGTCAGGCTGCATTGCGCCTCAAGAAGTACTTGCACTAGTCTGCCTTACCCCGCTTGTGCAGCCTCGTCTTGAAAAACCCTTATCTCGACTGGCCGTAGAGTTTGTTTCCTGTCTTCATCTTCACGAATTTGAGTTGATACTGGATGACAACTACCCCTAGTCCAGGGCCTTTCTATCACTTCGTTCCTGGTAATGACCGGACTACTCAAACTCAGACGGCATCTTTCTTCGAACTAGACGAGGCCCCGAAACCTCCATATGTCTCGCTGGCATAAGTCATCGTGCCGCAGTCCGAGAGTGTCTTTTGGAGACGGACTGCCACACTGTCAATCTTGTGATAGTAGCCCAAACATCCAGAAACTTGTATCAGAACAAGCAAGTCTGAGTCCTCCTTGGAGTGTCCCTCCCGACGAGAGTTTTGGCGAAATGAATCTATCTTGGCCGGAGTCAGTTCTTTACAGTCCTCAGATCCGAGATACTACAAAGACGGATGCCGGGGAAGCTAAGGAGGCCAGCGACCTCGGACGACAGCACGAACCCCCCCACATCTACAACAAGAAACTTGGAAACAATGAGTTTAGACTCATCTACCTCCCTGCGGTCGATGATGAGAGCCATCCTATCCATGCTAGCCTCGAGGCTTATCAGATCGATGATTTCCCTGAATACGAGACGGTCTCGTACTGCTGGGGAGGCGAAAATGGCGATACAACTCTCTGCAAACCTGTCTTTCTTGGCAACTACTGGGATGTTCTCCTTCAAACCCAGAACTGTTGGTCGATGCTTCACTATCTTCGCCCTCGGGTTGGTGTCCGCGTCATTTGGGTAGATGCCATCTGCATCAACCAGATGGACCACCAGGAACGCGAGAGCCAGGTTGCCATAATGGGCAGGATATATGAACAGTGCCTGAGGACAGTTGTCTATCTGGGACAAGAAGTGGTTCGCCCTAAAAACGGCGACAACAGAACATATCCCAAGCGACGCAACCTGGACGCAGTGTCGGCGAAGGCTGTGAGCCTGCTTGAGTTGCTCAAAATGAGATACTTCAAGCGGGTTTGGGTTATCCAAGAACTTGTCCTAGCACCCGCAGTTATCATACCAGTCAATGGCGTGGAGTTAATCATTGGGCGGCGTATGGCTAACCCCGAGGAAGTGGCTTGGCACGAAAGTGACGCCCCTTGGATGAGGCACATCTGCACTGGACAATCTGATCCAGCTTTGAGAAGGATGCTTGAACAGACGAGCAATTCGCAGTCGACAGATCTGCGGGACAAAGTCTTTGGGCTACTTGTTTTCCTCCCTGAAAGCAAGAGGCTCAGGCCGAACTACTTGCTGTCATCACTGCACATTTACGTTGGAACCATAGCTTACATGCTGCTCAACGAAGGCCATTCCGATCTTCTCATGGAAGCATCTGGTCACCAAGCTCCTCCCACAGTCCCATCATGGCTTCCAGATGGGAATCTATCCAATCTAGGGGTGCTCCTGCAAAAGCTCGCCGGCCCCGCCTCAAAGTCCATCTCATGGGAAGAGAGGGACTTTTGGGAGAGATTACTCCAACTCAATCCAGGCTGGGAGATTCTCTTTCTAACCAATCCTGATAAAAGCTAGGACAAGAGGGGTCGTCCCCAGCAAGGGTTCGGGGCTCTGGAGACATTGCTACCTGCTCTGGAGAAACCGTCGGTCCATCCGTCAACATCTGTACTCTCACTCCCTCTAATTTACATTTTTAAATTCTCATCGAAGCCTGCGCTTCTGCATTGGGATGGATTCGTGAGCTTTTCCTTTGAGATAACGGTCTCGAATTGTACATTGTACGTACGCACTTCTGACAGATCACTCGACAGCGTCATCGAGCCGGGATTGACGAGTGTTTTTCTCTTAAAGGACAAAATGAACTCCCCCTTTTTGCTTTTCATGCGACGTTCTGACCCCGACGAAAACTACCGGCTCCTAAAATGCTGCCCTTGTTCTGGCGTTTTCTTATCCAGACAGCCGCCTTCCGAATCAAGGTTCCCGTCAATCGCTCGAATCGCTTCTTCAGGCCTCTATTCCTATAAGGGCGGCCCCCATTCACGCAGGACTCCTTCGACTCAAGATGGCATACGAATGTTCCGCAAAACTGTCTATGACGTTGTCTCCAGGGCTCAAGATCTTTGGGACAAAACGAGGAGAACATTGGAAAGAATGCGGCCAAGAATCCATCCTTTGGATCGAGATATCGTCACTGGCCATATACTCGGCCTCTTTCACAACCTTTATATCAGTTCTGACGGTCCCTTTGTCGACCTCTACTTTAATTTCCTTCAGCGGTGTAGCCTCGATTGCTCTGTAGAAATCGAAGAAGGTGGCAAGGAGACATGGGTGTGGGTGACCATGGATCCAACGGACTGGCTCATGGCCCATGAGTCACTCAACGATCGCTGGTATGATGGAGCGTTTGGTCATTACATGAAATTGCCATCACCATATGATGTTGGGCCTTGGTTCTGGGCACGAGTGCCAGGATCCTCAGACTCAATTCTTGAAGAAGAGCTCGAGACTTTGGAGATAAACTACTCGTTCACGACTCACCGGCTTTCTTCCTGGACCTGGTCTGACAGTGACAGTACACTCCGGCGCCCATCCGTTGCCTGGTTCAACTCTCAAACTGTCACGATGGTGGCTAGTGAGGAAGCCCTTAGGCAATGGCTTAAAGACAGCCCCTACTTTCGTCTTTTCCCAAAGCTGAAGATATGCAGCCGGCTTGTTGGGGAAGACGAGATGACATTGGCTATGGCGGCACCTAAACCCGAGTACCGGTCTGTTTGCTACTATGACTGGCCAGAGTGCTTCTTTGACAGTGAGCACATTCCTGGAAAACAACAGAACATAAGCATTTTCTAATGCCGCAATGAACCTTCTGCTCTAATTCACAGCTAAATGCATATTTATTTTACCCTACTATATGGTGTTCTCACCCTTGTTCTTGCAAAGGTGTCTGTATCTAAATTCAACGCAACGATTTAGACAGACATGCGTGTAGGCCAACCCGAACCTAAGTTACAAGCCCGCAAAGTTTTAACGCATGTCGGAAGATGTTATACTTAATTAAGAGAAACTAACCAAAGGCAAACCAAGGAACCCGTGAAGTCTCGGAACAGATAGGATCACAGCTTATCTGTCTGTACCCCCTAGACCACGGTTAGTTTGGCCCCGATGGCTCACAATACCAAGGCCATAATGCTTCACAAATCCTTTAGTTATGATAAAGCAAGCAAGTGTCGTCCTGACAGATGTTTCAGGAGTATCGGCAACCCAGTGGCGCAGGCTCCATGATACCAAGTTCGGCCTCGACAGAGCACTAATCAGGAAAGGCGTGGTGGCAGAGTGGTCTAATGCGATAGACTAGAAATCTATTCTCTTCGGAGGCGTCTGTTCGAATCAGGCCCACGTCGATTGGTTCTTTTTTGCTCTTTTTTGCCTGTTTTCATTGCGTTAGTTGGTTTGTTGGTGATGCTTTTCTTGGTGTTTTAGTTAATATGGATATGGCAGTTGCGGATGAGCCAGCTCGCTCTGAACTACACTCTGCCATACCTCTCCTTGCTCTTCTTTTTGTGTATTTGCCTTTGTTTCAATGTGTGTGTTCTTATGGCGACCCTTTTTCTGCGGTTGACCATGACGACTGTTGTTGAACTTCCACCACCCATTCCTGCCATTGAAACCAACGAGAAGATTATGTGCATCTGTTGTTGTTAGCGATGTTTCAGTATATCTTGTTTCCTTTCACTCTGGTTGTCGTTCAAGAGGGACAGCACTGCGGTATATATGACTACCTACAGGAACCGTCCCCCAGCTTCTTCCTCCATTCTTCGTTTCTGTCTTTTCAAGACACTCTGCCAGTGGTTAAACTTCATTCCGAGCATAACAAAAGTGTGATAGCTGAGTCTCTTCTTGCTTCAACCCCCCAGTTCTCTAGCTCTCCTGAGAGGTGCACAAGCGTTTTTTTGTTTTTTAAAAAAAAACAAATAACCTTCCCTATTGCATGTCACTTTCCTCATTCTCATCTATGCTTTAATAAAAGGAAACAATGTTATGGGAGTGGCAACCCGGCCAAAGAAAAACAGTACTACAATTTGTAAACCTCCTCCTTCACAACTGAAAAGTTAAGCAACGTGGCCTCATCGGCGACAAACTCGCGCTCCCAACTCTGCGCATCATCATCATCCTCCTCTTCATCAAAGTCGTGTCTCTCTGCGCTACCCTTTGAAGCAGGTCGCCTGTGTCGTGTCGGCGCCTCTTCGACGGGGATCAGCGGTGGCTCTGGCTCATCAATAGTCTTTGCAGGTGGTGTTGGTTCGGGAGTAGGTTCGCTGTAAGCGATAACAGTTAGTAGAGTCACAGACTACAGGGATATTGTGTTGCTCACCTGTTCAGTCGCCAGTACGGCGATGCGTTCAATGCCTCTACATCCACAATACCTTCAGCGTCAAGCATCCTAGGGATGATGTGATCCCGCCCGGGGGCAACGTTCAGAATGCTTCTGACTAGGCTAACTCCTAACTCAGTCACCTCTTCGACATCCCCGGAGTCGGGGTCAGTCATCATCCATTCCAGCAGACGACGTGGCAGCATGGTTTGTTTCAGAAGCTCCCAGTTCTCATCGTCGACGTTGATGACAAGACCGACAGTGTCCTTGATATCAAGACCACCCAAAGTGTTCTCGACAACAATTTCGGCATTACCCGAGCGGTAAATGAGTCGGGATGGAAAGCTAGAAACGAGCCGCACTTGGGCATGTTCCAATACTTCCAGCAGCCATGACGTTGCCTTTGGGCTACTTGTTCGGGGACTTCGGAAGTGAACAGCAATTCTATGATGAAATGTTAGAAATATCGACAGGTCACGTAATGGCAACAACCTACCTAAGGAGTTGACTGGCTTTGGACGAAATCTCGCCACTCAGCTCGATAGATTTAAAATCATCCGAGGCCGGGCCCATCTCCTCAACCTTACGAGATAGGTACCGCTCCTCAAGACCTGCCCAAACCAGAAGATTGTCCAGCATCCAGACAGTCTTTGGGTCAAAGTCTAGAAGGTTGAGCTTGCCAATGAATGCGTCCTTCAGATACTTGCGGTCGGAGATGGAAAACTCCATGGTAGCAGCACAGAGCAGAACATCGCCATCGGGAGTAAGGACGGGAAAGACGGGGCTGCGAAGGAACTTTTCCTTATCCAAAACGTGACCATATTCTGGGATCTTTTGACTGACTGCAACCAAAAGCCCTCTGGCTGTATCGTCGCGTGTATTCCCGGGGCTCAACGACGCCACATTCACCAAGCTGTCAAAGACGAGACCAGCATCGTTCTTTTTTATGCCGAGAAATTTGGTGAAGAAGTCTTTGAGCTCGGGGTAGTGTTTGCTCAAATCGTTGACCTCTGGGCTGTCAAGTTTGGGGGCCCAGGTGCAGTCGCTTGCGTTGAGCCATATCACGCTCTCACCAGGAGCCACGGCAATAATCATGTTCTCTGCAAAAGCCGTTCTACCATGGCTGTGTCAGTCAAGGGCCCCATGTGTGGCAAGGTAACTTACCTGATCTCGGCAGCATCTTGAGGTGAGAGCTTGCGCCTCAACTTATCCAAAGCGCGGTAGAAGTCGTCCGTTAGCCACAGATCTGAAGGGTCAAGTGGCGCGTCGAATTCACGCCTTTCCAGGACGCCTAGGATGGTTCGAAATGAGGCACTCTGGACCTCTAGCGTCTGTGAGTAGAAGTCTCTCAGTGATGCAAGCTCAGATTTGCTCGCATCCCAATCTTCGGGGACAGGGAAAAGGGCAGACTTGGAAAGTGTGCTAGACATATCACACAAGTCATCCATCAAGCACTCGCTGGGAGGTCTCCATATGGGATGGATGTAGAGTAGCTGCTCTTTCTCGAATACATCCCTGTAGTGATGGGCAGTTAGTCACCAGTCTAACACGATGTAAAAAGCAGCTCGGGTTGACATACCTGACTCTTTGTTGGCACTCCTCCAGATCTCTTGAGTCTTCACATTCTGCCTGGATGCGAAGATACAACTCCAAAATTCGGCGGGGAAACTCGACAGTGGGGCTCTTCTGTCGTCGTATTCGGATCAACATCTCCAAGAAGAAGTCGAGATTGTCGCGATACCTGGCAAATGCCCTGAGGCATCTCCAAGGCCCAAACCCCCCGTCCGGTTTGAGCGGTGGGTTAAGCCTGAGGAAGGGGAATGTCTCACCCTCGAGCATGTACCGACTCTGCAGGTACATCAGCTTGGGTAGAGGGATGTAGCACAACCCAAGAGGTCGGTATTTCCCGTCTTGGCAGAGGACCTTCAAGGCCTTCAGATCCAACATGGAATCCGGGTTCGCTTTCGCATAGATCTTGTCGCGCTTCCATGCCTGCTGAAGATAGTTGAGGAACTCTTCGGGGTGTTGCTTTGAGATCTCGACGCATCTCGGTGACAGGATCCGACCCCGGTCACCAAACTCAAAGAGTCTTGGCTCTGAAGCGCCATGGCCACCATGGCTTCTTGAAGAAGTGCTGGCCGTATCTCCACGATCGCCTCCACGCAACATTGGATCGATCGAGAAATGGTGTTTTTTTAGGCCTCCCCAGGTCAGATCAGGTACGGCTCAGTTTGAAGACTCACCGACATGATGCCTGACGTGGCGTTGGTGGAGACCATCACAAACAAGGATCTAACGGAAAAAGTGCACTCCGATCCATTCGACCCGATTGGCTACGCTTATTCCATGACTTGGCAAAGATTGATGAAGGTATTAACATCGGTCACTACTCGTTTACCTGGGTATGTTGTATAGTGGAATCTATCCAAGTTCACTTGTAACCTCTTAACACATTCAAGTCTAACAGTTGCTAGTTATCCGAGAACAGATGTCAGTTTTTCAGCTCCCACATTTGCCGCTCAGCCCCAAACTTAACACATCGTTCCACTGCTTAAACTTGGGGAAGCCATGTTTTCTTCCGCCAAAGCCCCAAAACCATCGGCATCTCGGACACCTCGGACCATCAAAATTGTACGCC
The DNA here is from genome assembly GCA_003946985.1 of Fusarium duplospermum. NCBI lineage: Eukaryota > Fungi > Ascomycota > Sordariomycetes > Hypocreales > Nectriaceae > Fusarium > Fusarium duplospermum. Next base: position 2,475 of record NKCI01000236.1, on the reverse strand, counting down.
ACTTAGGTCATTAACATGCTCGGGATAAAACAGACCAATTACAGAATGATTCATCTTCTTACGAGACTCAAAAGTGCAAGAGCTGAAGTGAGGAGGTCCAAAACAAATACGAGGTTGCAGCGCATGGAAAGTCACGCGGAAGAGCTATCCGCAAATCATATTTACATGTAAACCCGTGATAGGATTGAATGGGCTCGTATTGACTTATGAGGGTGTGTGGGTGTAAGGACTACTGTGTGAACATAAAGAGAGCATCAACCCCCAAAAATGGTGCGTTCTTACATTATCTCCCCGGGCATCAATCATTCACGAGGAATACTTTAAGCTTCTACTTTTCTTCTACATAAACAGCCAACTTCCTTCAAACCACCAACCACTAAAATGCATGTCCCTAGCCTTCTCGGTCTTGCAACCCTCCTCGCCGCGGCATCTGCCGTCACCGGTCCGTTTCTCTTCCCCTCCCCATGTATATCTCCTCACACAAACCAGTCTCTTATGACTCGGGCTACGATCAGTCCTCCCGGTCTCTCACCGCTGTGGCCTGCTCCGATGGCAAGAACGGCTTAATCACGAGGTATGGCTGGCAGACGCAGGGCAACATCCCCAAGTTCCCATACATCGGCGGCGCCCAGGCAATTGCGGGGTGGAACTCGGCCTCCTGCGGTACTTGCTGGAAGCTCACGTACAAGGGAAAGAGCATCAACATTTTGGCTATTGATCATACTGACGCGGGTTTCAACATTGCCCTCACTGCCATGAACGCTCTCACTAACAACCAGGCTGTCAAGCTTGGTCGTGTGGATGCTACAGCCACCCAAGTTGCGGTTAGCAACTGCGGTGTGAAATAGTGTGTTGTGAAGGGTATATGTTTTGACCAAGAATCAAGACGTAATGATTATCAAGGTGGTAACGGCAGGACCTTTTGATGTGGAGCTGGAGGGGATTACACCTTTTGAGATTGATATTAGTAGCTGGGCTCACTTTTTCTAATGCAGACGTTTGCTTCTTTCATATCGGTCCTCGTGAGACAATACTAAGATAGTGTCTTTGGTACGATCTTATATAATTCCTAGTTCTAGCAAAGCGTCTATGCTTGAGGCTTTTTGTCGTTGACGTTGAAAATAGTGACTACACTCGTCAGAGAAAGGTACTTTGTTGTCCATCTTGATTAAATCGCCAAAAGAGGTCGTAAACATATAACTTAACTCTCATGAAAGGGTAGGTCGTCGCAGATCTTCATCTCATCAACGCGAAACGATGTTTTATGGCCTTGGCTTTAAATGTCACCATCGATTGATAACTCTTTGTTCTGGTCTGGAGACATTTTTTTGTGGGCAAGATGGATCTCATCAAACTCATAGTACATGTCCTTCACTTGCTCAAAATTGATTCTATGCGATTGTAGTAGTTATTATAGCGTGTGATTTGGTGCATACCAGGGAGGTGTCAAATATGGATACGGTCAGGCGACCCTAGATCCTCCTAATCCACCTAAATGTTATTTGACATCACGTTAACATTAAGGAAACTATCTGGTCTTTTGAAAACGAGTATATAGACTATTATATGGCTCATCACTATATGCTACGTGTAATATCGACTTAGATTTGTAAGATATCTAGACATCCTATGAAAGTAGAGAGAAACGGGGATCGATAACAACAACGACTAAATGGACACATGTGCATAGATATCTCCAAGAGCCCCTCATCTTGACATTAATCTACTTGTTAGCGGGACCTAGATGAAACTGCTTGAGTGGGGAATGTAGAATGGTCAGAATTGATATTCATCTAAACAATACATGGCCACATGAGATGAGTATTCAGCAGCCTGTAAGACGAACAATTGTTCTCGGTCCCTGACGTATTAATTACCAACTTGATCAGTGCTCAGTTCGATTAAGTTATCTCAAGCAAGCATTACCAGAACATATGAAATTGTTTGTCAAGCCTCGCCTTGCCCTATTCTTCTCATTCTGACGCAAGCTACCCAGGTATATCCCAGCATCGATGGGACTGCTCGCGATTTCCTCCCGATACAACATTGAGATCACGAGATTACTTGGATCTCTATAGTCGAAAAATTGACGGATAAGTTCCCTAGTCCATATTCTCTCCGAGAGCTGCCAATGCGAGTCTTCATGTCCAGACTTTCAAGGTATCAGTAGGTTTAGAAGACAAGAACCCTAATAGACGGGCCATTGGCGACGGGCCGAGTTAGAGGCAGCGTTGTCTAACATCTCATCATCAATCAACAATTACTCAATTCTTTTACAATCACACCGTCTATGGGTTGCGTGGTATATACAAGGCTATCAGCCTTCTCGTCACTAATGCCAGCATTATTAATCTTCTCTATTAATTATCCCGACTTTAACTATAATAAAGAATATATTTCTAGTATATTATAATATTATAACCTAATATTAATATAATAGCCTTTTTTTAGCCTTTTTATTACCTATAGGCTATA
>NKCI01000235.1:0-56192 GCA_003946985.1 Fusarium duplospermum | reverse complement strand
TATACTTTTTAATATAAGCTTTATTAAGGAAAAACTAAATAAGAGATTAAAAAAAATATAATTTTTTTAAAGGTATAATCTTAAAATTATATTATAATAAGTTAATTTAATTTCTTTTTTTTAATTTATATATATTTAAAAATAAAAGTCTTAAGTAATAACTCTTAAAAAATGTTTTTTAATAATATATAATTAGCTATACTTAGGTTAAGCCGCGGTATTTTAATAATCTTAATATCTTTAAATAATAATATAAATTATATATTAAAAAATACTTTTTTTTATTTAATTTATATTATTAATACCCCTAAATTATACCCTTAAATAACCCTTGTTCTTATATAAAGAAAATAATATTTATTAAGGCTATTTTAACTTAATTTAATTTTATAAAAAATAATTAAATTAATAATAATTTTAATATATATTATAAGAAAAGCAAGGTATAAAAAATATATTATTACTTTTTAAGACCTACTATAAGTAAAAAATTATTAACACTTTTATATAGCACTATTACTTATAATACTTAATAAGCCTACTAACTATATAAGCTACTAACCTCAGGGCATATTAATTTATAATTGCTATCTATTAGTTGAGCGCATGTTATCCCTTACTCCCTCTTCCGCATAGCCGCAACATTGTCACAATACCGCCGAGTCGAGAGAAGATGGAACCAAAACAGCGACCAACATATCATGAGCATGCTCAAAATAGCAGCAAGAACAAATCCGATGGATACCAGAGCCACACCATATGAGAAGCCTTGGAAACGGGCATCATGCTGGAAGCGTTCTGTAGCTAGAGCCACCTGCATGGCAGACAAGACCACGCTCATGTATACAAACGCAGCAACGATCCAGCCAAAGTTCCTCTGGAAGAAGTCCCTATACTGGGTCGACATGGACAAGTAGCCATAGACTAGCTTGTGGAAAGAGAACCCGGCCGCTCCCAAACAATACAAGGTATTAAGCCTTGTAAGCCTGAGCTCTCCATAACCGTACCGAGGATCGACTTGATGCATGGTCCGAAGATCGAGCCGCGAGGTAAAGTCTGTAATGAATGCCGTCCACATCTCAAAGTCGATGTCCGTGGGTAGTAATCCAGTATCATGAGCGACTCGCAGGTCAAGTTTGGAGGAGATCAGCCAAGCATAGGAGAGGAGGAGGCCACATGCACTGCGATGAAGGTCGGCGCTATGGCACAGATTCCTCTCCCAAAACTCATAGTCGAGTAAGTATTCGGGGATCGGTTTCACGAAGAGGCCCGCTTCGTGCCAGACGAGATGATTGTCGGGATTTTCAGTTGGATGGATGATACGTTGGAGGAGTTGCTGGTGATGAAGAGGGCGAGCAGGCCGCGGGAGTCCAGCCAGCCATAGATAGTCCAGTACAGCCCCGATTTTTGGAGTGAACAGGTCCTTGTCTAGAAAGCTGCCCAGGTTCTCTCGTGTGTTGTATAGCTGATCTTGGAAGCGAAAATAGATGGGTAGTGCACGATCTGCCGAGGATCGCAGGGCTTTTGACGGCGCAAAGGGCGGCGCCAGAAGCGGGTACTAGATTAAAGGGTCAGTTCACGTGTATAGGTGCCACCAAGGCTACCTACAGCCGTAGACATTGGAATGACTTTGCGAGGGTCTCATAGGAGGCCTCCAAGGTACTGGGCCAGGTTATCAGGCATCACGACATTCTGGAGGAAAAGTCGGGCGGGGTAGAAGTGACTGCATATGAACGTGCAAATGAGGCGTCGTTCCCAGCTTATTAACATGTCAAAAGTAAGGCTGCAGGCCAGGCTCACTGGATGAATGCTGCTATGCGTCATTTATTCTCTGTTCATCGAAGTGTATGCTTCATGTTGAGGGTTAAACACATCTCAGTAGATGGCCAGTCACTTCATCAAGTTCCCGGCTTCTCGCCAACGACTGTCGACATCGTCCGGGGGTCGATAACAAGGTAAAGACACCAGAAAAGTATGCTGGACATCTCAGAACCTACAGAGTGCCTGTGGCCTGGGTACTAACCGTCTGCAATCTTGGGCTGAACAAGGTTGACTGAAGACAGCCCGTGGAGCTGGATACGAGGCGATTCTCTGATAAGGCCACCGTTTGCGCTGCTGCCTAATGCAAGTCCTATCAAAAGGCAATAAAAAAACCAGGCGCCTGGCAGAGGGTTACATCGAAGAGGCTGGTGTCGGAGTACGGCGCTTGGGGGTAGGAAATAACGCGTAGGAGGGTCGCTTATAGGTAGGCTTGGGTCGTAAGCATCGGCGAGTGAGAGAGAGAGAGAGTGTGTGTGTGTGTGTCTAGAGTGTATGTTCCAATAAAGATCCGCCAATACTCGCCTTGGTAAAGAGGCAAAAGTACGGCTGTCGTTGGCTTCACAAGGCAATGACCATGGCCATAGGTATGCGACCGTTCGTAGTGTCTGGTCGTATGGAGCTCACTAGGCCAATGGAGCTTTGAGGCTTGCTGTTGAGGGTTACTCTGGTGAGCACGGCGAAGTTGAAGAGGGCTGTGTTGAAGAACAAGGCTGCGATAAATGCCTTCTTTTTAAAGCATCTGCATAAAGTCATGTTTCAGAATTGGCTGAGCCTTGGGGGCCAGCGTCTTGCAAGCCAACAGATTGAGTATGCCTTTCCACGGCAAGGCGCCCTACTTGCAAGGCAGTATTGATGGGGAGGGCGTAACCGGTATGTCAGGCTCCTGACGATTTGACATTGATGAAGGGAGCCTGAAGACGAGGGAGTTGAGATAATACTCTAACCTGGGACATAAAAGGACAGAGTCTCCTTCTTCCAAAGGCATCTACTCTAACTTGACAAGACAACACGGTCCAACTTCCATCATTCCCACCCTGACACTTGTACCTGTCTACTATTTGCATCTCTTGTATCTGCAGAATCATTCAGCTACAAAATGACGACTCGTGCCATGTCCACCGGTAAGAGCAAGTTTCTCACGTATCGCATCGATGAGATCCCGAGCAAGTATTCCACTGCGGAACAGCTCATGCAATGCTTCCACAGTGACGACAAGGTCAACGTCCACGTCAAGTCCTTTGTTTTCAGCATCTCTGATCCAGAAGGGAGGGAGCATACTGCGACTGTTGAGTATCGCGCCTCGGGTACTCCTCGTCTTGATGCCGACGCCGAGGATATCGAGCTGGACCAAGACTTCAGGGGCTTCACCCCATTGAACAGCCCAAGTGAGCATGTGGCAGCCGAGTAAGTCCCAGAATTACCACTCTGGTTGGACCATGTGTGATTAACAGATTCATCAGCATCATAGCCGTCACTGGCCTTGGTGGCCATGCCTTTGGGTCCTGGGTCAACTCTAGAGGGCACATGTGGCTGCGAGACTATCTACCCAAGGATCTCCAAGATCGTGCTCGCATCCTCATCTATGGGTACCCTTCTACCCTGCGGAACAGTCACAGCCAGAGCTCGCTGGGTGACTACAGCGCCTGCTTCATGCAAGACCTGATGGGCATTCGCAGCCAGCATGGGATACAGAACCGCCCCATCATCTTCATTGGCCATAGCCTGGGAGGCTTGATCGTCAAGAAGGCCTTGTCCGATCTCAAACCAGATGTCTTCTCGCGGCTTCCTGTTCGAGCCGTTCTGTTCTTTGGCGCACCTCACGCAGGCCTCAACAACACGGCCCTCAGGACCATGGTTGCAGGCCAGTCAACCGAGAACCTAGTGAGGGATCTAGGCCCCAATTCCTCGGCACTTGAGAACCTGGCCGACAGCTTCGAGAGAATTGCCTGCTCCATCAAGATCTACTCCTTCGTCGAGACACACGAAACACCTGTCGTTACTGAGATTGATGGAACCTGGCAGCGTGGTACTCGTCGCGAAATGATGGTCAGCAAAGCGTCTGCCAAGTTGCGGTGTGTTACCGAGACGGTCAGGAACGTCAACGCAGATCACTCACAGATGGTCAAGCTCCGCAAGGGCCAGGGGAGCGACTACCCCTACATCGTGAGCATCATCAAGGAGGCCCTTCAGAGCGCCCCGGAGAAGTGGCAGGACTCCAAACCAAGGGGAGAAGGGGAACCAGGGGAGCCAATGCCAGGCCCGTCTTCACTCGGAGCTGAGGAGAACCGGCAGTTGGATCAATGCTGGAAACAATCTGTTGCCGAGTCCCAAGCTGCCAGTGCTCCTGAGAATGGCCCAAAACCAGAAGTCCAGAGCGAGGATGAAGCTCATCAATCCTCAGACGATGCTGAAAGTGAAGAAGATGAGACTGAATCCGAGCTGGAGTACTTTCCACATCCGAATCTCAACCAGGACCAGTCAACGGCCAATGACCCCGCCTCCCTTCAGAGGCTGCAACAACTCCGAGCCCAACTCGCCGAGGCAACCTCAACTGGTAACAACATCTACGATCCTGCCGTGCAACAAGTCATGTTCAGGTTGGCCCTCTCGCTGTTCCTCCTTGGAGGTAAGGAGTACCTCGTCGAGGCAGAAGAGATCATCAGGGAGCTTCTCGATCATCACGAGACCGTGTCTGGGCCCTGCCACGCCATGACGCTTGTTTACTTGGAGCCTCTCTCGGACATTCTGGAAAAGCAGAACAAGCATCACGATGCCGAGAACTTTCTCTCGCATCTTGTATCTCGGTCTTCTACAGCTTACGGCGCCACGGCCGAGGCCGTTCTTAAGAACGTGGCTAAACTGGCAGAGTTCCGTCTCAGGCAGCGCAAGTACGGAGAAGCTGAGGCTCTCTGTCGGCCGCTGCTCGAGCAAAGACTGGAATGCTTTGGTCCATCACACCGCAGGACTGTAGACTGTCAGATCCTCTTGGCAAAGTGCCTCCAAGGCCTTGGATCTTGGGCCGAAGCCAAGTTCCGCCTTGAGGAGAGTCTCGGGCACCTCACTAGAATGCTACAGGACGATGGTTCGGAGCTCGTGGGGCCGACACAGATGCTTTCCAAGGCTCTTGGAAAGATTGGAGAGCATCAAAAGTCTGAGGTTTCCTGCCGCCGAGTCCTCTACTTGATGGACAGAAACTCATACCAGGCTCAATTTCCCCTGTCTTACCAAGAGGGTAGGAAAATGCTTGCCCTGGCACTCGGGGATCAGGGAAAGCATGAAGAAGCCCTCAGGATTCTCGATGAAGTCATACGGGCCGTCGATGGGCACGAGTTTTCTATACTGGAGCAGTTTGGTCTCAGTCTACCCCGGCTACTATGTTCGCTGGGGCAACAGCAGAGCCAGATGACTGCTTCCCTCGCAGCGGCCGAAGAAACCCTCACCAAGGCAATGAACTTGCTAGAGGCTCTCAGTGTCGAAGACTACGAGTCTATGGAGGACGGTGAGGTTTTCGTCCAGGTTCCCCGCCATCTCGGACAGGTTTGCAGGGAGCTGGGAAGGTTTGGCGAGGCGGTTCAATGGCTGACCAAAGCATTGGACACCTGCCCTGATGAGCAACAGGAGTCGCTTCAGGGACCTGTCTTGATCGACCTCGCCTTGACCACAAGGGCTGCTGGACAGTTGGTGATGGCGGTTTCAATGTTTCAACAAGCTGCCGAGGCTTTCCGGAGCGAGGACGACCTAGAGGAGTCGTTCGATGCGACCCTGAGCGTTGCGGAGGTCTACATGGAGGTCCGAGACTTTATAAGCGCGGGGCGGACGTTGACCAACCTCCTGGAGCAACAGAAAGCAGCAGGCCTGTCGGATGGGGACGATCAGGTCCTTGGTGCTTTGGAGCTTTATGCCAATGTACTGGAAGCCACGGGAAACTCCACTGCAGCGACTGGCATACGCTCTCGGATCGCAGCATCCTGCCAGCCCGAGCTGCAACCGCCACTTGTTCCAAGTGATGTACTTACATCAGGCCAACTCCTCGGCAACAGCCAGGATCAGTCTCCTGGAGGGAGCATGATGCGCCAGCCTGGTATTGCAGAAAATCTGACTCTACCAACAACTAAGCCTCTGGAGAGAGCGTTCCAAGATATCTTCGACGTGCTGCGCTCTCTTGGGATTTCCTCAGCGATTATTCAACAAGAGCCTACTCTTTTGCTTCTTGAATGCAGAGATCAAGGCCATCCCTTTAGACTGGCTGCCAGCGAGGGTAGCGATGGCCTCGTGCTTGGTTTCAGTCCCAACACCAACAACCACGTCCGCTCCAGCATCCAGAGGCTCCTAGCACCAACACTGATGGGAAACCGCATCGTAGCGGTTTGCATCCGGTTGCCGGACGGGCACCCTTCAGCCACCGGTGTTGTGCGTTCCAGCGAGGCCGCCCTGGCGAGGCATGGCGTCAACACGGGGCCCATGGAGGGTCCTCCAAGTCAGTCGCGGCACCGATGCCAGGTGAAGAAGACGCGAGTTTTCAGGAGCAACAAGAAAACATGGTTCCATGTCATGCATGGCATATTGCCTCTGGATCACGAGGCTGTCATGGAGATCTCGTTTGAGTGGATACAGGGGGACAAGGAGGTGTTTGAGGATGCCATGTATGAGCTTGTTAGGGAGCTGAAGGTTACGCACCAGGACCTCATCTGGGATAGGTACGGACAAGAAGGTTCAGATGAGGAGGACTATGAGAGTGAAGACGATGGGCCAGTGTATGACTATAAGGTCCCACATTACTGACATGGGGGACAAGAGCTGGGATTGCATTATACCTGCAGGGCAATGGTTCTACTCACGCCGCGCGTTCTTCGGAAGGCTATCAAGCTGAGCTTAATAAGGATCTCTTTGTTTTGTATTATTTCCTGGCTAGGACAGCAACCAAGTTTCAATGTCATGCCGCTTCTAAGGTTATTGATATCCAAGTATGATCTGGTGACGGCTTCTCCTCTCGGAGGGAGGGAATCTGGCCACAACTATAAAGAACACAGTTATATCCAAGTATGATGTCAAAAACTGCGTTCTTTATAGGCATGGCTCTCTTCTCTCAAGAGAAAAAGTCAATCAAAGAACAATTGATATCCATTCCGTCCGAAACGTTCAACCGACCTAGTAGCCTGGAGAAGACCAAATCACGCGCAACATTTTATCGTCATCCTTGCCAGATTAAGCTGAGTGATAGTACGATGTCGCAATGGCGACCTTTGGGAAACGCCGATGATTAGCGAGCAAGGGTCTTGTCAAACTAGCTAACAGGATGTGTTCTCCCCATAACTGAGAGACGATTGTGCAAAGAACATCTTGCCTATCCCATCAACTCCGTGCTTTGTGAATGCAAATGACTCGTGCCATTGTCCTCCTACCTGGACACACATCCTACGGCGCCTCATGGAGACCACCAGGTCCCTGTGCATAACTACCCTGGCTCTGGTGACCCAAGGGCTGACCACCCCGTTACCTTTATTCCACAGTCCATATTTCTTTCATCAATGTGACCGTTATTGCTACCAAAATTCTTGTTCTTATCTCGCAAGTAGCTGAGGTGCTGTCCCCTCTCATTCGGTGCTCAATCATACACTAACTGCCTGCCACCTACCACACATCTTCCTGTCCCGATCATCAGCATGTGATTTGCAAGACAAGGGAGCAAAATCGGTCATACCTGATATTTTCTAGAAGCCCTCATTGCCTGCAAGATGTTTTCAGCCATTTCTTTGCTGATTGAGCGCTGCTCGGAAACGACCTCGGCCAAGACGTCTTTCACCGCAAGAGCCATATTTGCGGCATCGCCACACACATAGATACTTGCTGCCTTCTCCAGGAGCTCGTTGACTTCTGCGGCCCGCTCCTTCAGCCGATGCTGAACATAGATCTTGGTAGATCCTTCTCTGGAGAATGCTGTGATAACCTCAAAGTTGAACCCAAGTATCTTCTTGAACTCCTGCTGTGGCGTTAGCATCTCCTTAAGCAGGGCGTGGAGCTTGCATACCTCCCACTCAGACTCGTAGAGGTAGTCCTCGCTCTTTCGCCTGCACCCGAAGAAGAGAAGCGTGCGTCCAACCTCTTGGCCTAAGGTTGCTAACCTGGCTCGTTCGTGGATGAATCCGCGCATCGGAGCGACGCCGGTCCCTGGGCCGATTAGGATGATGGGTTTTGACGGATCGCGAGGCAATCGGAAGTTGGATGAACGAAGGTGAATGGGCAAGCAAACGTCATCATATCTGCTTCTCGGACCCCCAAGTTCGTATAAGGAACTGGCCTCAACGTCTCCGTGTTGATGCTCTTTCAGTGCGAGGAGGTTGCGACTCCTTTAAAGGGATCCGTTCGGCCAGAGATGACTTGACTCTCCACAACCGCAGTGACTGAGATGCGGTCCGGTTGCACCAGAGACGAAGATGAGATGGAGTAGTAGCGGGGTTGAACCTTTGGGAGGCCCTCAATCAACAAAGAGAATGGTACTTTGGTCCACTTTTCACCGCCACTGGCAACACTGAGTGTCCTGGATAGGTTGTACTGCATCTTGCCGACCTTTTCATGGAAGTAGGTCTTGTCGTAGGCGAGCTTGGATACTTCTGCTTCTGCCGCCTCGTTTGGTGCGAAAGAAGTCAGTCTGCTGAGGAACTGCCGAGACACTGGTGCACATATCTCAAGTCGATGCCGGGCAATCGAGTCGAAGGTGTTGGTAGTTGAATCGAGCGGTTCGATGTGGACCACTGTGTTGTTGTGTCCCTCTAAACCGACGATGCGGAGGAACTCGTCAACTTCGTTGGTCGCGTTCATAGGCCAGATGGCGATGTGATCGCCGGTCTGGTATGTGAGGCCAGAGCCCCTGATGTCGATTCCTAAATGCAGACAATTCCGACTGGTACCGGAAAGGAGCTCCATAGACTGGGTGACCGGCGCGATGTATGGGTTCTGGGCGTTGAAAGGACCTTTGATAACCCTCTTGAGATGCATGTCGTTGGGTTCGCCTGTGTAGACTTCGGGGGAGGCACCAGTCAACCCGGGATCTTTGACAACATCAAAGACTGGCTTGTAGACCGCCTCCCGCTGGTGCAATGCCATGTCATTGGCACGCGCAGCCCACATGCCGTCTTTCCAGCCGATAAAGGCCTCCTCCAGGGCCCCGCCTAGCTACGCCGCCAAATGTTAGTCTTCTTTCCGGCCTAGGCAATCATATCTCTTGATACGTCTTGTTCGCGGACCGCGGGGCCCGAGAAGTCCAGCCGAGGGCGGGAGAGTCTTGCATGAACAGTTTGCCGAGGCGGACGCAGTTTCCGGTCCTTGAAGACCTTGATGTGCCAATAAAGTTTTATGCGCACATTGCCTTTGACTACCTATTCAGCATACTCACCTCAGCAGGTCTGCCATCCACTCCAACTCTGTTGCGGTCCATCTCCCAACTCTTCACCGCCAGCTTTCCACAATGTCTCTTCTTGACAGTACGCAGGTCCGCGTTGACGGTGCCTCGACCAATGGCCTTTACTCCCAAGCTCTCGTAGTTGGCAATATGGTCTTCCTATCCGGGGTCACCGGCGTCGATCCGGCGACTGGGAATCTAGTTGAAGGAACTGTAGCCGGCCGCACCGTGAGTTACCTCAGGAATTGCAGGCTTCTCATACTGACTCAAGGCAGACCCAGGTGTTCAAAAACATTTCTAGAATATTGGAGGCTGCCGGAAGTAGTCTGCGTAAAGTGGGTAGGTATACCTGCAAGTCTTTATCGTCTGATAACTCACCACGTCAATCAACAGGTCCGGGTCAATATTTTCCTCACGTCCATGTCCGACTACGCCACCATGAATGAGGCATACATGCAGGTCCTAAGTCAGGATGTTAAACCGGTATGTCATCCACGACGCGCACCACTTTGACTTGCTAATGACCGGGTAGGTTCGAACATGTGTGGCAGTGAAGGAGTTGCCTCGGCGGACCGATATTGAAATCGAAGTAACTGCAATTTTATAGTACTCAACTTCATGGTATGGTAGCCTGTTAGACATGGCTATGTTATGCCAAACGAAGTTCCCAGACGGCGGTTGCACACCGAATGATAGCACTAGATATCGTGGAATAGGTACGAGGAATTGTGGCATTCAAAGAATACCAGATCGCGTACACTGAGCTTGAATATTTGTCATGCCAGGAAACGAGTATTTCATTTTTTGCTAGGTTCATACTTGATACTGATGATTGTTGCCGTCACGCCATGAATGCTTTTTCTCGTCCAATTCACTCAGCCACTCGCAATCCGCGAACTGCAACCCGAGCCCTGACGGCGGCACCAGCTCCAACATCGAACTCCTGCTCGAGGCCCATATCAGGAGCCTCGGCCACAGTCGCGTACGGAACTTCGTAACTTCCAGCCTCATCCTTTCCGTTCATCAGCGTCAGCTTGAAGCTCGGGGGGTCGGCAAGCGCATCGGCCGTAATGGGGAATCGGAAGGCCGAGTCAAAGGAAGGGTTGAAAATGTCTGTGCCTGGGCTGTAAGACTTTGCAGGAGTGATAAACTCCTTGTCGCCCCATGTAACCTTGACGCTGGGGTTGAGCTCATCGCGTTGACCCGACAGTCCGGAGACGCCAGCGATGAGCACAGTGGCAAGACCGCAGATTTGTCCCTCTTCTTGGCTCTCGGCCGAGATACTGTCGGTTTCGCCAACAAAGTTGAAGAACTTGGCCTGCAGGGTCAGCTTGCCCTCAGTGGGCTGGCCCTTGTGGACGAGACTGAGCTCCTGGGAGCCGCCGGCTAGAAGGAGCTGCTTGACGGTCGTGGTAGCGATGCCAATATCATCGTCACCACCGAGATCATCATCATTTACGTCAACAGTAATGCGCTGGTCGTAATCCGTGACGAGAAAGTCGTGAGTCTCGTTCCACTCGGGGTCGTGACTGTTCTTCTGAGTCGAAGTGCGCCACTCCTCCTCCGCACCGACGGTTACATCGCAATAGCAGTCAGGAACATCCTTGACCAACTTCTGCAGAAGTCGCTTGGCTCCGCTCTTCTTTGGGCCCGCAATTCCGGTAGCGGTGCCAATCGTGAGGCGAATGACACCGAGGTGGTGCTGGAAGGTCTTGAAGTAGTCGTTGGAAGAGTCAAGCTTGACGAGGAAGCGGTTGGGTAGGACCGCCATGGAAGAAATAATGTTGAGAATAACCTTGCGAACGGCCTTGTCGATGATGGAAAAGTCGGCGATGTTGGCGGCGTCAGTGAAGTCGAGTTCAAGAGTGGGCGGGTTGATGAATGCAACCTGGGCAGCTCCAATCTGGTGACCTTGGTATCAGTGTCTATGGACAGCATATTCATCGGGCTGGTGCTCATACCAAAGGGATGACGTTGGCCAATGGGCAGAGCAAGACTGACAGTCTTCCCTTCAACTTGACGTGCTCGATGCCCTGTGAAGTTCATATTCGGTTAGATACAGAGATCAATCTCGTTCGGCAAATGGTGGGTACTCACAATCTTGGGCACCATACTGCCTTCGAGCTCAAAATCGCACTTGCCGTCCCAATCCAAGTCCATGTCAAGCTTGATACCTTGGAGGTCGGTCTTGTGAACATCAACATGAGAAAGACGGAGGGGAGTGGGCCCAAAATCAATCTTCACAAAGCGTAGCGAAGAGAGGGGACCAGGAAGCGTGGCATCGAGTATAGGCTCGACTATTTCCTTGATCATTCTGCCGCCGGCGACGTTGATGTTGGGCCATAGATGAGCGATGATGTCGTTGAGGAAGCCTTGTTAAATGTGAGCTAGATGATCTGGGGATGTGTATGCGGAATCGAGCGCAGCGGAATCGAGCGCAGCGGAATCGTGAACATGAAGACTGGAGGAAAGTGCCTCACCTGCGGATTCCGTGCCTCCAGAGGCGGTCAAGGTGTCGACGAGAGAAGCCATGATGGGTGAGGGCAATGAGGGCTGATTGAGGGTGGTTCGTTTGATGGACTGGGAAAAAAAGATGTAGAAAGAAGGAAGACGAAAGAAGAGGATGCCAAGAAGAGCAGAATAAAAGCGACTGGAACAAGGTTTCGAGACGAGGTCGGTGATGAAGAGTGACGATGAAGTTGGAGGTTTTGCGGGGTTCGGGCCATGTTTGGTGCCCGCTTATCAGCTGATAAAGTGTCGGTCGCGGCCTGAGGCACTGACGTCCTTGTTTATTCACGGACCTGCCACGTCGCGCAGACGCGTTGACGTCACATTCGTCACTGAACATGATCTGAAACGTTTAAAATCAGGCATTAGCACTGTTATGAGAGTCTAGAACGGCCTGATAATACGTACAAGCCATTTTCTTACGAGCAAATCAAGTTAAGCGGCCAAATGTAGCAGAGCTTAAGATAAGATGGTGACTAGCGTTTAAGCATAAGTTAAGAGCCAAGATCTAAAAATAGAATTTGTCAGAGAAGACAAGGTCATGGATGGGAAGCGAGATAGACGAGAACAGACAAAAGCTTGATTAAACGTCATTCAGGTTGCCTTTATAATAATAATCACCGACCTGGCTCTTTGCTCTGACACCTCGATAGTCAATCAGGTCGAAATCACTAACACATCGGACTTCTTTAGAGGTGTTATGTGAATGATGGCAATCACGCATACTATCTCTATCTTGATCTATAATCACCGACGTGTTTAATCGATCTGAATACTCACATTGGAGCCATAAACTTCCAGCTGAATAAAGTAAAGAGCGTTGTTTTGCAGCAACTGTCTCCTCAACTTCCCAATATTACATCGTCACCATACATAACCATCCCCAGGGCATTTCGCAGTCAAGTACCCCTACTGAATGTCTGACAAGACGTCCATAGTCCGCACGCACAGATCAGAGGGTATTCTCCTCGTTGTTTGGTGGGGCTGGGGATGTCGGCTTCTCCGAGGTATTTTCCGCCTCTTGCTCATTGTTGCAAGTTGGAAGAAGACCGTAGTGGGCAAAAGCCGGAATGATTAGTGTGTAGGCTTCCGCTCGATCATGAACTAAGCCTCCCTTGATCGCCTCATCTGCAATTTTCGCAAAGACGGAGTTTTCGAAGCGGGGCCTATCTCTGACCTCCAGTTCTCTGGTGTCCCCGAGGACTTGTTCGGTTGCGGACGCAATGGCGAGAATGAAGAGAGAAAACATCTCCTGGGCCCATTGCAACAGCATCCCGGAATTGTCACGGGTGTCGATGACTAGCTCTTCCATACGCTGGCCATAGCCGCCGGGAGACAACTCGCTAGAGATGCAAGTGTTAGCAGAAGTCATGAGTTCATCAAAGTATCCCTGTAGTACATACCGGGAGGCCGATGACAGGAACATGCCCAAGAAACATTGCATTGGCGGCGACGTGTCCATAGAGATCTCTATGTCGACTTCTCTGGTTGGACGACCGCCCTCATTCTGGCTGGGAACTATGCGAGAAATGCTCAATGACTTTTCTCCTATATCCAGCCATTCCGTAAGTGTCTCCAATTTTTGTGACGTGTTGTTGGATGTGCCGTGACCCACGATGCGCCCTGAATTAAACGGGTGAAAATCCCTGCGAAGGCGACCTTCATTCCAAGGAAGAAGGAATAGGTCATTTTGGCCAATAGATAGATTTCTTCTGCCCCAAACCTGATTGAGATGCTCCAGTCTCATCGCCATACCGTGAAATGAGAGGGCCAAAAGGCCTGAGACTAAATTACGATCCAGTAGCCTCCAATGACCTCCAGTGCGGGATGTCGATTTTTGCAGCCGAAAAAACAGTTCCTGTTTGGCTAGCTTTTCATGATCTTCAAGGAGGCTGGTACAGAAGTCAAATTCCCAGGACAGGCATGTAGCGACCTTCGGGTCCAAGGAATGTCCTGCCGTGCCTTTCCTCCAAAGAAGGGCTGTCTTCAATGGATCGAGCATGTTCATGACGCTTTCAATAACTTTTGAAAAGTTACCTGAAACAGTTTCAACTTCGTCGTCGATGCGACTGGGGGGGGTCTGTTCCGATATTCGTGCATATATCCTCAATGGATCAGGTTTCTCTTCGCCTAGGCTTTTCATGCTAAACTGCAGACAAACTTGGAGCGGACGCCCGGCAGGGAAGAGGAATAACTTCTGATCAAATCCGTCCAAGCTTCGCATCAAAGCACTGCGTCCAGGGTCTATGAAGTAACCAAGGATAAGTTCGTTGAGAGGCTGTCCAATTTTGTTCGTAGAGGCATTGTTCATCTTGGCGAATAATCTCTTCATCCCATGCCGGGCCTTTGCCTGGTTGAACATGGCGCTCTTGCTAGAGTGCGTAAGTAGAGCGAGTGTGGCTGATTCATGGCCTTCAAACAGTGGACACCACGCAGGATCAGAAGCAAGGCCTCTTCTGACCCAGGCTCTAATCGCGGTCATGACCAAGGTCACACCCAATTGAACAAGAGTTGCTGACCAATGGAGTGCCCGAAGGCCAATGAACTGGATGATGTAACCGGGAATCGCCATCGACGTAGAAATGGCGGCTATCCACCTTAATGTTGTCAGCAAGTACTCTCGCTAAAGGTTTGCGTCGTACCTGTAGTTCTTGTTGTTGAGTCGCGAGGATCTGAATACTCCATTGTGTTGCGCCATCAAAATGGCACAGGGTGGAAAGTGTTGGTCACCGACAACACGGGCTCTTTGAAGACTCAGTATTCGAACACCATTCCGCCTTGCATCGTCCGTAAGGGACAATGTGAATTCGTCTGTGACGCCTTCGATGACATGCCCACATGCCACTATGGCGAGCATCAAGCAGACAGTTCCAGCGCAAAAGCATGGGTATCCGTAGGCTGCAGCTTGATCTTCAGCCTTGATCCATTGCAAGTAGTGAGTTGCCACTCCGGCAAAACCCATGGAAAAAATCTGAAGAAGGGTCCCAAAGAATGCCCATGCTCGTAATTCCCAGGCCGGAGCTGTGGCGTTGTGGACGTTGAGTGCCAGGTTCGGCGCCACCTTTGCTGCGACCCCGAGCCATGCCTTGGCCAAGCGGTCGGCGCTTTGCTCTGCGTCCAATGACAAGTGCTCCAAAGGCGAAAGCTTTTCTGAAATCATATCACACAGGTTCTTTAATTGACCCAAGACGAGAAACCCGCGAGCCTTCCGGACCTTGGGCGTGAGCCACCAGGCGATGATTTCCACAAGTTGATACGACGTAAAAGAAGAGGTATGCAGCCTCAAGTATCTTTTATCATGGGATGTCTTGAAATCAAGGATCTCACCATCTCCAGTGATAATGAGAGTTTCCATTCCATCCGAGTTCCCAATCAATCGCACAATTTGCTGGCCACTCCACATCTCGCAAACGTTCTGTGATGTTGAAGAGAGGAGTTCTTGCTCAGCAACCGAATGGCTTTCCCGTGCCCTTTTAAGATTAGAAATGGTACAACCTAGAAACGAGAGTTCGATGACATATACCTGCCGATGAGTGCCTTGAGCCTCTTGCCCCCACCAACGCGAATGGCACTGACGATTATGGTGATGATACCGAGTGGCCCCATGGCGAGGAGAACATTGTCTGCCCATCCCATGCTCATACTGAGGAATTGTCTGGTCACCTGTTCACCGAAAAGAGTGAGCAGCGGAGCCAAGTCGCTGAAGAGGTTGTTGGAGAAGTCATCGCCCTCAAACTCATCGGAGCTGGTTGGGGCCATTGTGAGAATTGTCAGGATGTTTGATGAGAAAGGATTGGAGGATTATCCTGCACACACGAGGAAACAGCATCGTTTTATGTAGGGCACTTCAAAATCAGGCTGTGGTGCCAAGCATTAGGGGGCGAAGCGGCTGAGACTACCTGCAGCAATAAAGCGCATCTTGGTCCAATAAGGGGCACATCATATCAGCCACAACAAAAATATACCAGTAATGGTGTTCAGCTGGTGAGAAACCTGGGCCAATGAACAGAGGCAGTAATACCTTTGGCGCTTTAGCGAGCGGCGTAGCGAATGAGGTTGACGCAGGGCAGAATTCGGAGACAGGGGGTTTGAAAAGCATGACGGAGAAAAGAGATCACAACTTTTGCAGATGGAGGTCTTTAGGTGGTATAAAATACTTTTTCCCACAAATCTCAAAATGAACGCAAAGGTGACGTAGGTGTCTTAGGAGAAGTGATTTGAATTGTAGATATGATCACGATTCGATTTACACGGACCTGTCTCTTCACCGCCAGACATAAATCTCTCATGAGTTTTAAGCTACTCAGTAGGCATCAACAACCGGTCAACGTCTGGACCCCAGCCCTCCTCATCCGAGAAGACAATCGTGTTGGAGCCCTGCTTCAAGTTGCAATGCAGAGAGCTGCTTCCAGCCTCAGTAGAGTGATGTCGGGTAGACAGGAACGCGATGCGCTGAGACTGCCCATTGACAGTAACATTGGCATGTCGCGAGCCAGTGTCTCCATTGCGGAACTTGATGGTGACGGTATCCCGACCACCGGGGCTCTTAACATCCTTGAAAGTGACAGTTCCACCCTTGTCGCCTCCGATGTAACCAGCTGCCTTGCCTCCACTGCACTCACTGCAGGAGATGACGACAGCATCATTGGTGAGCGTAGCACTCTCACCTTCGAGGCTCGTCTCGCCAGATCGCTGGGACCAAGTGCCCTTGGACACATCGGGAGCCCAGCTGTCGCGCCACTCAAGAGTGACCTTAGTGCCAGAGACAGTGAGGGGCAGCCAGATGTAGGTACTGGCGACCAGGTTGGATGACACCCAGCGGTCACCAATGTAGATGGCGTTGTCAGTTCCAAGAGGCTGGATGTAGCTGACTTGGCTTCTGAATGTGTTGGAACCGACTGGAGCGAACTCTGTCCATTCAGACCAAGGGCCAGAAAGAGACTTGGCGTAGCTGTAGACCTGTAAAGAGCGTGAATATTGGTGCAAGTCGATGTTATGCGTGGTAAAGCATTCTTACGTTGTCGTTGGGGTTCCAGCCCGTCAAGTGCGAGCCAAAGATGAAGTAGTAGCCATTCTTCTTGAGCATGGCGGGAGACTCGGCAAAATACTGCCACTCAAAGGTAATCTTGGTGACGTTCAAATAATCTTCCGAGAGGGCCATGATGCGGGTGCCATACTCGCGCTTTGATTAACATTAGCATGCTGATACAGAGGATCGATAGATAAAATTGCTCACGTCTTCGGTCATAAGATAAGCAGATCCATCATCGTCCTTGAAGAGACCCATATCTCGGCTCTGGCGACCAAGAGGCCTAAAGCTGCCGCGATAGGAATACTTGCCGCAAACGCTATCACCGGTGGCGACTCCAACGCGAGCATCCTTGTAGTCCTTGCTGTCGATGTGCAGGTACAGGACATACTTGCGGGTCTTGTCGTTGTAGATGACCTTGGGCCTCTCGACAATACGTTCAGGGCCAAGGTCGCCTGCTTCGGTAGTGCGCGAGAGGAGGGCGCCTTCATACTTCCACTCGACGAGATTCTTCGAGGAGTAGCAGTTGACGTTCTGGAAGTAGGTTCCGTCTGTCTTGTCCTCGCCGATCATGTAGTAAGTTCCATCGACCTCACTGTGTGAACGTCAGCTTGGTACGATCTCAGTATGACAATATGCCGACATACATAAGGCCATGGCCATGAGCTTGGACATGTTCGCCGGTGTTAGTCTTGGAAACATGTTAGCAGATCTATGGTAGATGTCGATGAGTGGTCTCTTACCGCAGTCCATGTCGCTCCTGGAATAATGTCAAGAGCCGCTTGGACTCGACAGGCAGATAGTGCAGCTAGAAGAATCGTAGAGAACCGAGCCATTGTGATGACCTTGGTGGGTTTCTTGATCGCTCGACAAATCTTCAAGTTCCACTCAAGGATTGCGGTCATTACTTGTACTACGCAACTACCTCTTATCCCCACAAGGTGTGATTCAAGTGGTCCCACCAGAATGAGAGAAATAAAGTAAGTCGTATTCAAAACTAGCGCACCAATAAACTCAACTAACGAGAAAGTCAAATCATGTGAAAGCATGGACCTATCCCTCTGCCCGACTCTTGCGGGGAACGGACCTTCGGGGAAGCCGGAGCAACGACAAGTTCCCCTTTTAGGCATGTCAAAGATGATCAGCGCCCTCCCCGCATTTTTATGATCCAATGCCGACGGCTTTCCTACTGGAATAGTGTCCGAGCTCGGCTTTTGATGGGCGTGATTTGCGGGGTAGTGATGAAATAAACGTGGTCCGATACCTGGACCGACGTCCGATGCATGAGGGCTTTGATGCTACGCTACCACGCTGGGTCGAAGAAGGTCTTCGGCCCGCCACGGGCCGAGAATCGTCATATGGATGCCAATGCTGACAACGCGTTTGCCCAGGTGACTTTCCTTCTAGTATTGTCCAAGTTGCTCTCACCTTCCGCGGCTTAAGTGGCGGCCCAATGTCCGGCTCGTGTTGAATAAGCTACCCATCTATACCAAAACCGCAGTTTCCTTCTTGATGTACATCCCCTGGTAGAACAACAACCCTGGTGTCGTCTCCGTGCTTGAAAAAGTAAAGTCCCATCCCGGTAGAATATCCACAATCCCCAGTCTCCGATACACCACATGTCCCTCGTAGCTATTACCTGTTGGCTCCATCATTAGTCCGCACATATCATGCGGTTTTGTTTCTGGGCCCTTCAACCACTCATCCTTATCCTCCCCGTCTAGATATGCTTTGAGAAGCACAACTTGCACACCCTCTTGTTTGACCAGATCATCCGATGAATCTGAGCGCGAGTCGAGATAAAAGTCCACCTCGAGGTTATCTGGTGCTGCAGCTAGCAGTTTAATAGGGAACATCCAACCCTCCACAATGAGCTTTTTCACTTTTTCATCTCTGCCCGTTCCCTGCCGAACAACTTCCACCAGCCTAATATCATCAACGGAAGCTGTCCCATCTTGCCAGATCAATGGCTGGTTCATGCAACACCACGACCAAGACGGAAACTCGTCTGATTTGACAGTCGGCCAAGACGGTTTGCCTCTCACTGGCACTCTCCTCCAGGTCAGACCATGCCAGAGATCTGACTCCCAATGTCCATCGAGATATTTCTCATGGTTTCCAAGTAGTTGGTTGATCTTGGACGTAATGCCCGACAACGCAATTAGCTTGTCACTCTGCTTGGTGAGACTGCGTTGGGAATACTCGCTTAAGATCTGATACCACTTGTCTCGGATCATCTCAACACTATTCCAGTCATTCGAATGCGCCGCGTATGCAGGAGACAGAGGAAGGAAATAACTTCCAAGAGATTCGAGAGTGATGGGTGTTCGAGAAGCATGTTTTCCCCAGCCAGCGCGACATCGAAACTTGATTTCATCACGACCAATAAAGACCAGTCTCGAAGAAAGAAGCCTCTCCTGGAAGGTCCAGCCCCGGCTTGCCCACGGGGAA
Source organism: Fusarium duplospermum (assembly GCA_003946985.1). NCBI lineage: Eukaryota > Fungi > Ascomycota > Sordariomycetes > Hypocreales > Nectriaceae > Fusarium > Fusarium duplospermum. The sequence goes on along the minus strand of NKCI01000235.1, from coordinate 36,984 downwards.
GAAGTTGCAGGTCCCGCTTCCTCAACGCTGTTGAACGAAGGAAAGTAGAACTGGAGATGGCTGAAAGAACCCTTCCACTGGATAATGTCCTCTGCCCAGGGAGGTCTATCGCTCAAAAACCCCTTTTCTGCTCCACTGGAATCGATTGGGACGATTGTGTATTGCGCCATTTCGTAGTACTGCATCATTCGCACGCTTTCATAGATCCATTCTCCAGAGTCTTGCACGATGCACAGCGCATCTATCCATATGTGAGAAGCTCCAAGGCGATGGGCGAGAGAAATGCTGTGCTGCAGTGTTTGTGGAAGGGTATCGGTCCTAAAGCCCTGCAATCTCTCTGGTAGATTTGCCAGGACAGTTCGAGCATCGAAAACGACCTTGGCTGGGCCCCAACAATAACTCAAGATGACATATGGGATATCCTGGTTGTTTGTCTCTTCGAGACGTATCATCTTTTCGTCTGAAATGTTCAATAGCCTCAGTGGCGCAGCAATCGTGCCTGGGTATGAGCACTCCGAGTGGTACGTGTCTTGGTTTTCCTGGCAGGTGTCCAGATAGGTCTTGATTCTCTGAATAGACCGATCTGATAACGGATTTGGGTCTGGCATGGGACTATAGCGACCTACAACCACGTTAGCTAGGATTGGGAGCTAGGTTTGGGAGGTTTCCGGATAACTCACCATCCGCTCGATGCTTGGCAAAGACATCTATAGGGTACATATCGGTGCCCATACGAAGCTCTCCAGCAATTCGATTCGGAAGCCAATCATCTCGAGAATCTGTAAACTGAACAGTTCCAAGATCGGGGTGAAACTCAGTAAGCTGGAGTGTAATGCGGCCGGCGTAGCTTTGCTCAGTCGGGATCAATTGCAGCTGAGTTAAGATGACCTTTTTGAGGAAAAGACACATGTGGCAGCTGGAGCGTTCCAACTCCGGCAAGTCAGGTAATTCATCCTCCAAGGTGAAATCAAGATGAACTATGCCATATTCATCCAGATCTAAGTCGTCGCGTCCTTCATATCGTTGTGGTGGTGGGGCATCAACGATGGCGCTGTTGTCGAACGTGAGTCGCAAGCATCGCTGGCAGAGTGTATCAGCTCCTTTTGACTCAAAGATAGATGGAGTCATCGTTTAAGTTGAAGGATGATGCTGAATGAATGACTTGGCCACATAGGTAACCAGGTTGTGTAAGATTGAGATTGGTGTGCTGACCGTGAGCCATTTTCCCTCAAAGCACTGCCACTTGGGTGGGACTGTCGCCTCTGAGCAATCAGAGCCCTATCAAGTGCACAATGAGAATGGATACCTACGACGACCTGGGTGTCAGGTTACATGTCAAGTTATCAATGGTTTCCATTTTTTTCGTCAACAGTCGCAGTCGCCATCACGAGCATGGATGCGATCTTTGAGATGCGCATTAACAAAAATGCTTTGAGCAAGCGATGCACAATGTAAAAATATGGAGGTAGATGTCCTATGAACTTAGGTAGTGAAATCTGTATATATTTTGCGCCACTATTTCGCGTTCCTAAGCTCAAGGGCTTTGTGTGTATACCTGCAGTTCCAGAAGCAGGGTGAGCTTTGAGTGATTAGTCCAATTCCATTCAGAGGCTGGTCTATAGCCCGATACTATGCTAACTATGGCAAAGCTAAAAACTTGCTTTCCCATAGTTCCGATATCAGCAAAACAGACGTCATCAACTCGACGACGTCATTCCGTCTCACCCGTCCGACCGATCCACAGCCAAGGATATAAAACCAACTAGACACAAGCCAAGAATTGCACTCAACACCTTACACACAACATCTATCACTCACAAACGCCTACTCCCCCCAAAATGTCCAAACTTGTCGACGACGTCAAATCCGGCCTCAAGGGCATTCGAGGCGCCGGTGACGCAATCCGAGGCGAGGTCCTAAAAGCCACCGACCAAGCCTTTAAAAAGAACCCGGATCATCCGACAACAGTCGAGTCACGCACAGAAAACGAAGCAGTCGCAGAGAAAGGAAAGAAAGACTTGCGGGGAGCAGATGAGATGCTTGCGCGTCACGAGTGGAAGCGCAAGGGCGTTGCTCCCCCCACTGAGGGCGCTGCGGTATCAGAGAATCAGCCTGTGTCTGAGAGTGATAGGCCTGCTGAGACTCTTCATCGGGAACCTGGGACTATTGCACCTGGGGAGGCGACGCATTATGGAACTGGGAGGGTTGAGGAGGCTGGGGATGCGGCGCCAGACGTGTCTGAGAAACACCGATACGCTTGAGCGTGCACAGAGCTAAATAGAGGCGTTCGTCTTTCTATTCTTAGGGTAAGATGGGCTATTCCTTCCATGCCTCCAGCCAGGATGGCGGTACTAATCAAGTCGGTTCAGTCACTCCCTCGTTTAATTTTCAAGGATACCCGTGGCAAGCAAGACCAAGCCGTCTACGAAGAAGCGTTATATGGGCTTGTTTTAAGCAGAATATTTTGAAATTGTTTGACATAATTATATGTCTTCATGTTTAATCTTGAAGCAGTAATTATTGTGAGCCAAAGTCAACAGTACTAACGAGGCAAAGCCCAACTTTTCAAAGACTTTATTGACTATACCTTCGACTTGGCAACTTCTTGTCTAGTAACCAAACCAACACACTTCATCTCGAGCAAAGTCTTGGGCGGTATCTCAGACATGAACACGGTCCTAAGTATGCAGGTTAGCATATATCCTTGATAATCATGGAGAGAATTGTCTCACGTCCTCACAGGCTTGACATCACCCCAATATGTCTTGTAAACCCCAATCATCCTTGCAAACTTTTCCGAGTTTACCATATAAATTGTCACCTCAACGACATCATTCAGACTAGACCCGCCGCCTCCAGGATCACGCCCAAGTTCTTGATGCATCGGTGCTAATCATCCAGGGTAGTTGCGTTCAATGCGGGAGAGTTTTACACACTGTGTGTTCTTCAATATCTCCATCAATGACCTGGCCAGTTGTGGGGTCTTGCGCGATGGCGCCTGAGGTGAAGACAAAGCCATTGGCAACGATGCCTTGGCTGAGGAGTCCACCCATGGGAGCGGGGGCATCTTTTGTGAAAACTGGAAGGCACAATGCCATTTTTTAGATACCTTATGGAGACAGATGTGCAGGTATGAGAGTTTTGGGTGCGAAATCCAAATCAGTATTTCGTTGTGGCGGGTTTTATATCGCCCAGTTTTTGACTCAGCCCATACAATAGTGAGTGACTCGGCTCAATTGATGACATTAGGTCATGGGCAATTCAGCAATCAAATGACTAATGCTTGGTTTTTCAGTTTTCTGCTCTTGAGAGAATCTAGCTTTTACATATATCTTCACATAATATCTTGGCAATTTGGTAATCCTGCTCGATGGTCGGACTATGAGCAGCAGACTCCTCCAGATAACCCAACGCAAACGACTTCCACTTCAAGTCAACGTCCGACACAATGTCTCGGATATGTTGATATGGAGAAACGCTCAAGGCGAAAATGACGCATATTTGACCAAAGAGTCTAGCACTTGTTAGAATGGTACGAAAACTGGCAATGGGAGGCGACTTACTGGCCGCTGACAAAGAATCGTAGGGGGTTACAGCTCTTCATCGAATTTGCTACTTGCAGAATAGAGGCCCAATTCAACACGGCGGCTATTGTATCGCGGCATTTTCGGAGGTGACCTTCCGTGAGAGACGATGGGCGCTGCAGAGCGCGATGCCTAAATGGCGTCAGTGATGATCTGAGTCTCCAGGTGCTATTACTCACAACAATGGTCGGCCGATATGATATCTTGCGACAAAGTACCGACAGTGAAGCCAAGCAGTTACGAGAATATCTGAAGGTGAATCTGCCCGGCTCAGTGGGGCCTTGGGGTCGAATTGCAGCATTGGGGGTAGTCTTTGGCGCCATTGCTCCAGTTGGCGAATGAGCTCATCTTCCACGGGTTCAGGGGGATAATCAGCGGTTGGGTCTAGATATGTGAGTAAATAAAACCCAGAAAATTCATGCTATTGACTCACTTGAATGGAAGAGACTGTTTCGGGCTCGCGTTAGGATAAGCCGATGTGCGAGCTGCGACAAAAAGTGATAGTGGAAGAAAGGGTCATCTCCCGGATACCGGAAAGACCCAAACGAGGGGATATCTTCGACAGAGATGAACTTTGGCAAAGCAATGTGCTCCTCGAGCTCTAATGAGTTGCTCGGTGGCAGATTAAGCTCCTGTGTAAGAACGGCTTCAAACATGCTTGTGATCCAAAAGAGCCGTGATTGCATGTCAAGCATCCACTCGTCACGATCCCTAGAAAGGCTGCAACTTGTTAGATGCTGCTATCCGTCATTCGAGATTACTCACTTGTTCCAGAAATATGCGCTGCAGGCACTGGCCTTGTTGAGCATGGACCACCAATCAATAGGTCGCAGAGCTTCCGCATAAAACAGACTACCAACCGTTAGCTGGTTCCTTAAGAAGGCTCAATTCGAGTACTCACCCAGATAGTAGGTAGAACTGGCAAGCTTGAAGCCCTTGGTCGCATATCAAGAAGCCCAGCCGCTTTCTGGCCTCGTTGAAGAATGCCAACCCTGGCATGTCTCCATCCTGGACCCCAGCAAGTCCCGAGGTTCCAGGAGTCGTGGCTGACGCAAAACCCCCTTCCACCAAGGCCTTTTGGCCAATTACACCAAGTGCCATTACAACCAGTACTATGCAGCTTTCCATGCAGATGCCAAAGTTTCCATCAATAGCAACACCCAGCGTTCGCTGAAAGTACGTCTTTTGATCCAAGATGGGATTCGCGAGGTTGAATGTTGAAAAGTAAACATCTGAAAGCTCCTTCAAAGTCGCGACGCTCAAACCTGACAGCCAATCGGATCGCAAGTCTAAAGATGACGGGAGCTGCAGGTTTGGCCGGGATGCTTCTAAACGCGTACTGTAGTCGGAGCCATTGACTTGACACAACAGTTTGACAGATTCTGGTAGTGCTGATTGAATGGCAGGCCAGAAAAGAACTTGATGAGCGCTGAATGATATGGGTGGACTTTGATCTGTTGTTGAAGGTGGTGTAGCGACAACTGATTCGCGTCGCTGCAAGAATGACGGCACGCCCAAGATTTCGCTCGAGTTTGCAGGCGACCTCGGGAGAATTGTCCTCGAATTTGTGAGGTTCAGGCGATTATCAGTCAGTGAGGTTCTGTCGACGGCTCTATCCTCGTCAATCTTTCCCTCGATGCGCCGAAGGATATTCACAATCATGCCCAAAGAGGCTTCATTCCTGAAAAAAAAAACTCAGCCCCGTTCAAATGCACAGTTTCGGATGTTTAATTACCTTGTCGCTTTCCTCTGACCGAAGCGACATGGGATTCCAAGTGACCTACAAAGGCCACAAGGAAAATCTTCGTCACATCTCGTCTTTTTCTGTCGACAGTACTCACAGGCCTAACGAGGTCAGTCATGCGGAATGATGCGATTGGTGCATTCTCACCTGTCTAGCAATGAATCCTCTTTGTCTTTTTGATGGGGGACCCTCATCAGAGCCTTGAGCCTCCAAGGGAGGCGTGTCTTCGTCTGGTTCTGCCATGTGGTTTGTCTCATGCACGTGTTTTGAGGTGTCAGCCGGGGAGAATTGGTAAACTCCGGACTCCATTCTCGGACAACGGATATTTATTATTCCGATATGCACAATTTTAAGCCAATCAATTCATGCACGGTCCCGTTCAACTTCGTTGTGCCTTCAAGGGCACAGGGCACACTTTCACTGCATTTTTAACCTCGCCTGGGATGCTCATCCCCAAGTGACAATCTTGACCCATGATGAGGTGCACATAGCGCCTCCACCACCAAGCAAGGTAAACGGCGAAACCGTCGCAATCTATGCCACTGCATTTCTCTTAGATGTGCAAGTGTAAAGAGGAAGAAATTATAGAAATGCGTTAAAGGTTAACTCTAAAGCGGGATAGTAATAAGTAAAATAATTATTAAGATTAAGGGATTTTAAAATACTACTTATAAAATCACCTTTAAAAAATAAAGTATTTAAACTAAAGGAACCTTAGCTTTTTTATAAGATTAAAGTAATCTAAAGAAACTCTATATTTTCTATTAAAACAGTTGCGGAGTAATGCAGCTCTAGGGTACGTACCCTCATCTTTAGTTGCTCAGCCCTTCCCCATACATCTGGGGGGTGAAATATTACTTACAAGCTGCAAGGCGGCTCGCCCTATAGAAATTGTGTGCGAGGACCAGCCCTCTTTTCTTTCACCTGTGTGGTGTCTGGTGAGAGATGGAACGACGAGTGGCAGCATTTAGTTACTGGGCTAGATACGCCGGTACAGCGTTGGCATTACTCTCTTGGGCGCATCAACTCTTGTACCCAGGAGTTCCCCAGGGTCCAGTTCCAATCTTCGACTCTGCCTCTGCATTGACCGACCTCGTCAAGTCGAATGTGCAGGCAGTGTTGTCTGCGAACAACGGCGAGTTCCCGCGCCTAATTATGATCGGAGCCTTAGGTCCCACTCAACTTCGTCGCGCTTTCAAGGATACGGGGCACACTTTCACTGCATTTTTAACCCGTAACAATAAACCTCTAATAATATCCTAACCTCTTAGTCACTAGAGAGAACCATATAAAGAAGCCCTAGAATTAAGAAACAGAATTTAATAAAGGCAGCGTCTAATCTAATAATAGAACCTACAAGACCCTTGCTTTATCGCGGCACCCCCCATCCAATTAAATTCCCCCACTCGTAACAAAGCGGCGGCGCGTAACGCACGTTTCGCTAAGCGCCTCTTAGGTCGCGCTGCAAGGGCGGCAAAACACAAACGATTGGGGCTTGATTAACGGCCTTTCAGACGCCTGGCCTCTTTGTCTCCGGCCTCGTTTGGCACCATTGGTTGTAGGCGGTTTAACCTGAGAAGCTGTCTTGCGTGGACTTGTTTGGTGATTCGATGTTTTGTCGCGTGTTTCTTTGTGGACTGTATTTATAAGGGTGTTTGTCTTGCACTTATTCACTTTGCAAACCATCTCTCGCTTTCCACTCACTGATTCCATTTTCTTACATTTTTCCTTCCTTTTTTCTTTCATTTTCCACACACACTGCTGGCAGATTCTCTTCAATAATTCTGGTTCACAACTCGTTCTACTTAACCACCAACCACCTCTCTCTTCACTTCACCCATCTCACTCACTACATCAAAATGGCCAAGGGCAAGCTTAGTTCCGCCATCAAGGCTGGCCAGACCGCCATCGAACTCGGACAAAACGTCCAAGGCATCGCCGGCGCCGCCAACGAGTTCCGCAACGCAGACAAGGGTGAACTCGGTCGCAAGGCAGGCCGACACGCTTTCAACGAGGGCGCCGAGACGGGCAAGACCATGGGCAAGGCATGGCTCAAGACTTTCGAAGTGGTGCCGCGCATGGTATGCCGTGGCCTGCAGTTTGTCTTTGCGCTCATTGCCTGTGGATTTTACGGACATCGCGTTAGCGATAATGACAAGGATAACAATGGTGGTTTCTCCCCTGAGTGGTACTTTGCCCTCACTGTCGCTGGTCTGTCAGCTACCACGGCCATTCTCTTTGTTGCCATCACTCCTCTCGGCGCTCTTCCCTACATTGGCAGCAAGCTCAAGCTGTTCAAGACATATCGCGCCTTCGCCTGGGACCTCATTCTTTTTGTCCTTTGGCTCATCGTTTTCGGCATCTTTGCTGGTATTTTTCTCGGACGCGACAGTGACGACAAGTACAAGGGCGCCTCTACCGGTCCTATGAAGGTCGCTGTCTGGATTGACCTCGTGAGCGTCATCCTCTGGTTGGTTTCGGGTACTTATGGCTGTCTCAAGACGTTTCTTGGCGAAAAGGCGGATGCCCTTACGGATAAGGTGGGACAGAAGTTGTTTGAGAAGAAGAACAAGACACCCGCTAAGGAGGACAAGTACGCCGAGAGCGTGTAATCTGCATTCTTCCTTTATCAACGGAGCATGGCGCATGGACTTTTACTAGAATATTGTTCAATCAGGATACCGGGGGTCGGCGTTTTACTACCGTTAATGAATACAATACATGTTGCATCTATGCCTTGGTAGCGACCACAAACAGTCGAGGATACGGCAAGAGAACCTTTCCGTCCTTCTGCGTGGGATACGCAGCTCTGAGTCTCGCCAAGTATTGCTCCGTGTACTTCTTGCGCTCTGATTCTGTCAGAGGGTCGAGGAAAGGTCGTAGACCTGTGCCCTTGACCCATTCAACAATACCCTCGTGATTCTCCATGGTGTGGTAGTATGTCGTCTTCCAGATTGTCAAGTCGGCGCAGAGGTGTTGCAGTCCGTCGTAGAGCTCAGATGGGTCGGGGAATTCTTCTCGGACAGGGTTTGCGGCTTTGAGCTTTTCTGCCCAAGGAGCGTTGGGTGCAAAGGCTGTCTCTTTCATGAAGACGTGTGAAGGCTCTGATAGGTTGAAGGGGACCTGGACTGCCAAAGAGCCGCCGGGTGCGAGGTGCTCCAACAGTTGACGAATCACCTGGATTCGGCTACCGGCTGGAATCCATTGAAGGACAGCATTTGAGAAGAGCACGTCGATAGGCCCATCAGGTTTGTATGTCTGCAGGTCGGCAACATCAAAAGCCACGCCTGGCAGCGTCTCCTTGGCCTTCCGTATCATGTCAGGCGAGGAGTCAATTCCCGAGAGATCCGCGTCTGGGTAGCGCTTTGCCAATACGGCGGTGGAGTTGCCTGGACCACAACCCAGGTCAACGACTCGCTTGGGTGAAGTGGCAGGGACTCGCGAGAGCAGATCGACAGCTGGCTGCGTTCTCTCGTTGATGAATTTGACGTATTGGTTGGCGGACCAACCGTCCTTTGTGGTTGATGCCATGGTTCTTAGCTGGAAACGCGATGTTGAGTGAAGTTGGCGGAGAGATCGTCCGAGATGACGTGTAACTGACAAATTCATACTGATGGTACCACGTGAGAATTGATGATTGGTAATGTGATTTAGAGACGATGAGAACAAACTGTGAAACACCAATGGCTGACTCTTTTGTTTTTATATAGGTCCATCTCTGAACCACGACCCGCATTACCATCCGAGACAACGTCATTGGATAAGTCTCATTTCTGGGGTTGTCGGGCGTCCGAATCGGAGCTCCGAGGTTGGTGGGTCCGAGACCCGTAATTCACGGAGCTCCGAATGACTACATCGATGACCGAGTTTCGCTTCACGGTAAAGGAGATGAGCAACTGTTTCTGTCGGTGAAAAATCTGCCCCGAGGTAGTATTCCGAGTTGGAAAGGGGCTAGGAGTAGATGATGAGGTGAGATGGGGAAGTAAACTTGGGGAGGATTGTGTTGCATTATTCAGTCAGGGGACGATCTATACGAATCCTCTATGAAAGTCATCAAACCCTTCTTCCTCGTCCTCACCATCTGGTCTCCCGTATCCTCCTCCTCCTGGCGTGTTAATCTGTACATACTCACCTGGCTTGAGATAGCCAATCGCTTTTCCTCCAAGATTCATCTTCTCTAGCTCACCCTCCTCGTTGAACTTAAAGATATTGTTTTCACCTTTCTGTCCTGCATGACCCCCAGCCATGCCATACGGACGGTATACCCTTCTGTCACTGAGGATGCTGAACTTGAGGTTGGTACGGGCCTCAATTTCGCGCGTGATGCCATTGCCACCACGCCATCGGCCATGACCTCCGCTCCCGTCCCTGATGCTGTACTTGCGAACGAGAACGGCTGTTCGCTTTTCTATTACCTCGCTGTCTGTCTGTCGGGTGTTTGTAGAGTGAACCTAAGAAACGTTAGAAATGTTGTTTGACGAAGGCGAGGTAACTTACGTGTACTCCATCGACTCCGGTGTAGCCTTCGCCGGCGCCAACTCCTCCACCAATGGATTCACCATAATTCCATCCCGGCTCAATTTCACCAGTCTGCGGGTTCTTACCTCCCATACCCCAGCCAAATGAATTGGCACAACCTTGACTTGCCCCGTATCGGCCAAACGCACGAAGAATGAGGTCAATGACACGCTGGCTAGCTAGCGTTGACCCACAAATGGCCACGGCGGGGGTAGGGTTGAGGGCAGAACCTACAGGGACCCGAATGTCACACGGGGCTAGACAACCTTCGTTGAGAGGGATTTCAAGGTTGACGAGGCATCTGATAGTGTAGATGATGGCAGAATGGGTGATGGAGATGGGACAGTTATAGTTACCCCACATCTGAGGCCCAGAGCCAGCAAAGTCGTAGATCGCACCACCTGTTTCTTTGTCGATGGTGATCTTGACCTTCATGACAGTACCATCATCCAAAAAGTCGGTTGCTGTCAGAGGCTTAGGGTGTTTCTGGGCCAACCCCTTGAAAAACTGTCGAACTGCAAACTCGGCGTTGTCTTGGATTCCCTCCATGTACTTGTGCACCACCCCAAGAGTGTATTCGTTGCAAAGTTTCCGAAGCAAGATGATACCTCGCTGGTTCGCTGAAGTTTGGGCCTTGAGGTCGGAGATGTTGTCTTGGATACGTCGTGTGGCGCTACATCCTGGATAAGTGCCTACTTTGTTAAATGTGGCTCTTACGTCGTCTTCAAGAAATTCACCGCCGCTGACAATTTTCATTGTGGGGACGATGATTCCTTCTTCCCAGAGGGATCGTGACTCGGGCATCATGCTTGTTATGCCCATGCCTCCGATATCTGTGTGATGGCCACGGGAAGCGACGTAGAAAGCAATCTCACCGACAACAAACACAGGTGTGACGACTGTTAGATCAGGAAGATGAGTGCCTCCCCATGAAGGATGATTCGTAAGTAAAACATCCCCTGGTTTCAACTTGCCCAGCCAATGGCGGTGTTGAGCCTGTACGGCAAACTGCATGCTTCCCAAGTGAATGGGAATATGAGGGGCGTTGGCGACGAGTTTTCCCTGGGGCGAGAAAATGGCACAGGAGAAATCGAGACGCTCTTTGATGCTACTTGAGATGGAAGTTCGTTGGAGGGTGTTGCCCATTTGTTCGGCGATAGCCATGAAGCGATGTGCAAAAACGGAGAGCTGGATAGGGTCGAGATTGTCTATGGCAGCAACTGTTTCGGGTGTTGTGTTCTCCACGGCCGCTGGTTTGTCGTTTGGCGGCTCTTCAGTGGCTTTCTTGTCCAGAACAACGTAGTTTGATAGGACATGAGCTTGGAAAAGTGGCTCCACGAGAATCGTTTGCGTCTGATCAATAATTATCGCAGGGCCATTGATCAAGCTTCCTTCAGGAATGTCTTCCAACTTGAACACGCTTGTATCCTTCCAAGAGCCATCCAGATAAACCTTCTGCGTTGCTGTCTGGCTAGAGTAGGTTGATCGCTTGCTCGATGCTATCTCCTGGTAGGCCGTTGGCTCACGCACTTGAGTTCCCGTGCTGCCTATTCCTCGAACCTTGACTGATTCAATGATAATTGGACGGTTCATAGAAAAGGCAAACTCTCGCATGTGAATGTCTTGAAAGGCAGTGGCGTAGTCTCCGTCTTCTGGCTTTGACACGGAGAGATTTGTGTCGGTACCGAAATACTTCAGTACGAGCGATTCGTTAAACACGAGACTGTCCTCTGAGGCCTTTTGGGATATGAGTTCAGCAGCCACTTTCTTCTTCAGAGTTTCAAAAAGCTGATTGACGCCGTCCATTGCATCATCGTTGAGCTTAGCCGCATACGGCTCATATGTCTCGTGCTGTAGCTCCGCATGCGCGATGCCGTGAGCAGAGAGGAGAGAAGACAGCTTGTGAATCAGAACACGCTTGATCCCCAGCTTATCGGCTATAGCGCACGCGTGCTGACCACCAGCACCTCCAAAGCTGACGAGGTTGTGACTTTCAGGAGCATATCCTCTCGCCTCTGTCGCATTTCGAATAGGTCGACTCATTGTCTCGTTGGCAATGTTGAGAAAACCAGAAGCAACTTCTTCGGGTGTCAGATTTTGTAAAGTTTGAAGATTGAAGTCTGCAGTAATCTCCTGAAACTTTTGTCGTACAATTTCAGTGTCCAGCTCTTGATCTCCAGACTCTCCAAAGATGGCTGGAAATGAGGACAAGACTAGTCGCCCGAGAAACAGATTGGCGTCTGTCACTGTTAGAGGACCTCCTTTTCTATAGCAAGCAGGCCCTGGGTGGGCACCTGCTGACTCTGGCCCGACAGTCAAGAGCCCGTTTCTTGCAAAGAGAATTGAGCCACCTCCTGCAGCCACGGTTCCAATGTTCAACATGGATAGGTTAATGGTTCTCCCAGCGATAGAGGTTTGTTGGAGAAAGTCGTATTTCCCGTCATATCTTGAGACGTCTGTGCTTGTGCCACCCATATCAAAACCAATAACAGGGGTACCATCGTTGACATCAAAGCATCGAGCTGTACCAACAACGCCACCTGCCGGACCACTCAAAAGAGCCTCATTGCCGCGAAACTTGTTGGCCTGCTTCAGTCCACCATCAGAGCACATGAACTCTACTCTTCCAGGTGGGACCTTGAAGCCAGATTCAAAGTTGTCCACGTATCGTCGGATGATAGGGTAGAGATAGGCTTCTGAGCAGGTCGAGTTGCTTCTGTTGAGAAAGTTGATGGAGGGACTTGTTTCTGAAGAAATGGTGACGAATTCAAATCCGACGTCCTTGGCGATTTGTGCGACTGCCTTTTCGTGGTCGGGAAAGATGTACGCGTGCATGAAACAGACTGCAAGTGATGTGTAGCCATTGTTTCGAATATCTGAAAGCTGCTTTCGGATGGCAACTTCGTCGGGTTTCTTGATGACCCGAATAGTCTCTCCGCTTGGCGTTTTGACAAGGTTGGGATCTTGTCCAAGGACTTGTTGACTCAGTGGGTGAGGGTTAAGATCGTAGTCCTCTATCGTGATTCGTTCATCGATTTCAATCACGTCAGAGTGAAGGACTGAAGCCTTTCGAATGCTGAGATTGAATAATTCAGGTCTCGACTGATCTCCAATGACGCAAACATCCTTGAATCCTGTACTTTTTTTTAGATATCAGTTGACGACGGGGATAAAGGACTTACCTTTTGTTGTTGCAAAGGCAAACTTTTCACCGTTTCCCGTGAGAAGCGCATTTGTAGCAACGGTAGTTCCAATACGACACGATGCTATTCAACGTGAGTTAAAGTAAACATTGCATTCTTGAACGAGAAGACAAACCTATCCGTGATGCATCAAGTTTCTCACCAAGAGGAATTATCCTCCCTTCAAATCTCTCCAGAATCCTTCGAATAGCCTCAGTCGGAGCATCTGGATAATTGGCAGGATCTTCCGAGAGAAGCTTAAAAATGAAAGGACTCTTCCCTTGACCGTCCGTAGCGATCACGTCGCAAAAGGTTCCTCCCCTGTCGATGGAAACGCGAATGTCTGCCATTTTCGGTGTCTGTCCCAACCCAGGCTCAACGCAATAGCATGCTGGTTTTTAACCATCAGTCAAATTGACAGGTTAGCCGAATGATGAATCGGCTACTCAGACCTAACGAGTTTCGATGGCGCAATATTGACTAGCGATGGATCCCCGTGTCGGGGTGTTTCCGATAAGACCCCTGTTTTTGGTATTTCTAGCCACTCGTGCTAGACCTGACTTGGAAATGTCGCTGGCGGGCCGATTCCGACCATCATGTCACCGCTCGACTGAGAGTTGAGTTTCCCCGAGTCAGTTGTCGAGCTGGAATTCTGGTTGGGGCAATGGTTTTCCGGGCTGTCAGTTCATGTGCTGCGGAGAAGACGAGGAGTTTGCCGATCACATCTTATCACGTCAGGAAACGAGTTTTCCCCGCGATTGGAATGTCTTATCAAGGGTAGGTATCTTGATAATGCAAAGACATGAGCGGGGTTATTGACAGAGGTTATCTCCCAGCTCGACACGAGGAATGTCGATACAAGATATATTGCATACTGATTAACTATCTACTGATCCAAAAACTCTCTAATCTTAGAGAGAACCAGATCTGACTTTTCAACGTGTACGCTATGATTGGCACCAGCAACCACGAATAATTCTGCATTCTTGACTCGTTCCGAAATGATCTTTGAGTTGTCTTTACCAAGTTAGCCAAGGTTTGCATAGAGGGTCAGCAACATTACCTGGCGGACAGATCCAATCTTGATCACCGACGATAACCAATGTCTTTGCTGTGATGCTGTCAAGCTTGTCAGTGTAGTCAAAGTACTTTTCCTCCTGCGAGTAGAGATCATCTGAAAACGTTAGCCAAGCCGTCTTCTTGTCGCTAGTTATGACGTACTGTGAGATTCCGCAACATAGACTGTATCCAGACAAGCCCTGAGTCCTGCGTTGGCATCAAAATCTTCTCGGTATAGCGGCATCATGGCAAAATGAACAAGTCGAAACTCTTCGTCGCTCTGGAACGCCCCAAAGACCTTGTCCCTTAGCATCTCCTTTGAGAAACTGGGGACCTTGCTGATTCTGTCCTCGAGAGTTTTAATGGCGCCCTCCTCATCTGATGCATCATTAGTTTTGTGCATTAATCGGGGTGTTTGATACTTACGATGATGAGATGGTGCCGTTCCACGTAGGATCAAGTGTGAAAGTCGAGTTGGATAGGTAATGGCATACTGCTGAGCGAGAAATCCCCCAAAGCTACCACCACAGATAATAGCCTTCTCTTCAGGTCCCAAGAAGTGCTTTCTCACGCCCTCAATGTCATCAACCAGCTGCTTAAAAGTGTAAGGCTTGGTCCGAGAGCTTTGCCCGTGTCCCCTGTAGTCAAATGAGAGGACACGGAAGCGGTCGTTTAGGTGACTGTAAACTTTATAATCAGATCTGTGATCCCCTGAGTTGGTTAGAAAAATTGTATTTCTTTTTCAACCGAGTGTCTTACCCATGCCTCTTCCCCCGTGTAGAGTGATAATGAGTTGTGCATTTTCCGGGCCACTGAGCTCATAGGCAAGCTCAGCTCCGTTTACTGTGATGAACTGAACCATTTCTGCTCAATATCGACAAGAGTGATGAGAACAAGTCGGGGATTACTCAATTTGGGGGTGTTGAGGGTTGTTCTAGTGGTGTTGCTCTGCCATCGAGTTCACCGTATTCCGCGATAATACTGCATTATCATTGCAACCAACAAGACCCAAAGTAACAACTGCCTTCTGACTCACCGAGTTATTCCCCGTCGCATTCATCACGCTAGCCGGGGTAAAGTCCGTGTGATATGGATCGCGGCATCACCCCGACATTACAAAATTTCCTCTTTTGGAAAAACGCCCGGACTCACGCTGGAGCGGAAAACGACCTGGTAGCAAGCACGCAATCGGCCAGACGAATTAGAAATGGTTAGAGCGAAAGCCTTCTTATTTAGTGGACTCGTCGATACATCCGAAGAAATCTGGATATAAGTTTCTTGCTTCCTGGGATGTCAACCTCTTGTCAAGTTTACTCAGACATTGCTTGTCACGATGGCTTCTCACGCTGTTGAGGGCGATAATGCGATTAGCACTGCACATGTTGGTGCGAAGGATCGTTCATCTATTACATCTGCGGCAGCGGTCGACTTGAAAAATGACACGACGGTTCCTGTGGTGGGCAAGGATCAATGGTTTCACTGGCATGAGCCTGGAACGTCCAAGGAGGAGAAGAAGCTGATTTTCAAGCTTGATTGGTTTCTGCTGAGTTTTGCGTGCTTGCTATTTTTCATCAAGCAGGTTCGTTACGGTCTTAGCTATGATACGACATTTTCGCTAACAGTATTAGCTCGACGGAAACAATGTTTCAAACGCTTACGTGTCTGGAATGTCGGAGGAGTTGGGCTTTGGTCCTGGAAATGAACTTTCGTGGATGAACACGTACTTTTCAATTGGTAAGGGTGAATATTCACCTTTTAGAAGTGATACTGACGTTAATAGGAACCATCATTGGAGGTACAGCTGCCAACCTCATCATCACCGTTCTTCGACCCCGAATCTGGCTCTCCTCCTGCCTCCTCATCTGGTCGGTCTTTGTGCTGGCCCTATTCAAGTGCAACCACGCGTATCAATTCTACGTCCTGCGCTTCTTCATCGGTCTCTTCGAATCGGCGGCTTGGCCAGGTGTCATGTACTGCCTCGGCTCGTGGTATCGAAAGAGCGAGTTATCTCGTCGAAGCGGCCTGTTTGTCATGAGCGGAGTTATTGGACAGATGTTTTCTGGGTATTTGCAAGCTGCCCTTTTCACGGGAATGCACGGTAAAGGTGGCATGTCTGCTTGGAGATGGCTGTTCATCTTTGACTTTATTCTGGCTCTGCCAGTTGCTGTTTATGGATTTGTGAGTACATCTTTTCTTCAAAGGTATGCTCATCCAAACTGACCACAATAGTTCTGTTTCCCTGATACACCCCATACCACCACCGCGTTTTATCTCAACGAATGGGAGAGGGAACGTTCCAAGCAGCGTATCGAGGAAGAGGGCCGCAAGCCAGCTGGAAAGATGGACTGGTCGGTTCTTCGTCGCGTCTTTGGCTCTTGGCAGGTGTATTCGTTTACAGCCGCATACTCATTTTGGACCTTGACCTGCGGAAGGTAAGATACTCCCATAATCAGTCTTGAATCTCATTCTAACATTTAAAAGCTACGTAATGCAGTACTTTGCCATCTACCTCAAGTCGACCGGCTGGTACTCGGTCCCCGAGATCAACAACATCCCGACATGTATCGGAGCCGTCAACTTTGTTTTTATGATCTCTACGGGTTACATCGCCGATAAACTCGGTGGCCGTGCTCTTGTATGTGGCGCCGTCGGAAGTCTCATGATATTCAACTACGCCATCCTCACAGCATGGGACGTCCCACACAAGCTCCGAATGGCAGTTTTTATCATGCACGGTTGCTACGGCTGCTTCACGCCCCTCCTCGCGGGCTGGGCCAACGAAGCCTGTGGCGGCGACCAGCAGAAGCGAGCCTTTATCCTGGGTTTCATGGTGTCTGTCGGCCAGGCCGTGGTTATCCCGTTCCAGCAAGTCCAGCTGGCGTCTGGCGAAGCTCCCGAGTTTAAAAAGACGCACGGTTGGGGGAGTGCGCTGGCTTGGGTGGTTGCTTTGACGCTTTGGACTGGAGTTGGGTTGCCTCTGGTGCAGAGTTGGAGGCAGAAGGAGGTTGTGGTGACGACAAGGGAGGAAGATGTTGATGAAGTCTAGTTGACAGAGGATGGAATATTGGGATTGGACGGTCTTCAATGTAGAATGAGAGCTTGGAGAATGTAAGTCATGTTTGTTAGGTCGTAGACTTGATCGTACGTCGTCCCTTTAAGGCAAAGGATATCCGGGAGTATGCCTGATGGTCATTTATTTGAATGTGAATGCGTATATGAAAGATATCCCGAAATGTGTTCCTTGTCATAGTTGAAGCCCGGCCCGAGACGGGATAATTGAGCCAGAAAATCGAAGGATATCCTGTCTGTGGTGTAACGGGATCAGTAAATACGGGATATTCTACTTGAAAGCAACTTTTCCCCAACACTATTTTCAAACTCATCAGACAGATGGGTTAGGCCTAAAGGAGAACAACAAATGCAGGACCGGTGCGGCTCACCTTCTCGTAATGCTATTCTCATGCATTGATTTTCTCTAGCAGATGCACCCCATGGTCTTCTAAATTCTGCCGCCGACTGCTGCACACACTGCTTCATTGTGTACCTAGGTTAATGTGGAAAAACCAGGGCCAGTTTAGAGTAACAGCAACGATTCTGGACATTGCTTCATAATCTGGGCTGCCAAAATATAGATAGCAACGAATTGCAGCTCACGCTAACCCACGACTATCAAAGTTGCTGTAGTATTGTAATTTAATCAATTGTCTCTATCTCACGCCCTCGAAAGTCCCCCCTTTCGGCCAAGTGACCTCTCCCCCAATCAACATCACCTTGCCTACCCAGGAGGCGGCCTGTACACTGCCGTTGAATCCGCCTCGTACGGCAGCGGATGAGCCTCCGACCCCACCCAGCCTTGCGAATCCGGTCCGGTAGGAAGCTCAGACCCGAGAGTCTCGATACGCTGAATCTGACCCTCAACTGCCCGTGGACTACCGTGAGATGGCGTCTTGACTTCATCGTTCGAGGTTGGAGAAGCGGCAGTCCCCGATACTACCGTCGTCTCAGGACGTTGATCTTCTGGAAAGGTCATTTGAAGACAAGATACGGTGTTCTGCGTAGTACTCTGGGATCGTTGCTTGGGTTCTGGGCGGTGCCATGTTACCGCTGGCCTTGGGATGGAGCTCATAGTATTTCTCAAGCTTCTCCCAAAGCTAGGTGGCAGTATCTCGTCATCATCTTGGTCGTGATGTCTCCTCCCCATACGGAATCCTAGGACAAGGGCACCGCCGATTAGAGTGACGGCGGCGACTGAACCAACCACAGCACCAGCGATGGTGCTTGCATCGAGCCCTGCGCCCTCCTCATCGTCGGTATCCTTGTCTAGCATGCTTTTCGTCTCAGTCGGGGTTGGGTCAGAGCTTTGAGTAGACTCTGCGGTCGTGAGCGGGCTCGTGGATAGCTCAGTTGTCTCGTCATCTGTCGTTGTCGTCTCTAGAGAAGAGGTTCTGTCTATCGTACACAGTTAGCATGTGAAACCAGGGTCCGCCTCGACTAGGCGCCTACTCTTGGGAGGTGAACTTACAGCCTACTGGGCTCTCGAAAAACATGGTCTCAATATTAGAGGTGACATTGATCGAGTTTGCACAGCTAATCAAGTACCGATAGTCAAAACCAAATCGATCAGGATAAGAATCGTACAGCTTGAGATGTCACCACCAAGAAAGCGATGAAGCTGCGATGTCGACTCATATTGGGTCATGTACAGCGGATCAGATCGAGAGAGAGGGAGCAGGTAGCATTCATTCCAAAAAGGTCCAGGGACAAGGGGAAGCAAGGCCTTTTGAAACCGCGCGGGCTTCTCCCCAACCCCTTGTTCAATGACCGCCCCTAGCTGTGGCGTCCAACCTGTTCAGCTGAGAGCCTCGTTGATGCAAGGGCCGGCTGTGATGAGCATCAGCCGCAGTCTTGGCAGAGGCAGGCTGCGTCGATCTGAGCGATACACAGCCTGCTTTTACCGCTGCGGCGACGACTCGAGGTTAATGATTGGTTTACCGTTTGAAGTAGGGAGGAGATGGATCAGGGATGTGACAAGAGCCGCTTATTTGCTAAGCTTGGGCTGGCAAAGTTTTGCTTCTTGCTGTTTCTTTAGAGCAAAGCTTGAAATAGTCTGTGTGTATGCGATTGCTAGGTATTTACAAAGACCCAAGTTGTTGTCCTACCGATCGCGTCCCCAGATCCAGTCTCAAGCTTCCACATACTCATCAGATGCTCATGAACCTGTCAACAATATTTGCATCTCACACTCAACTTATTGAGAATCATTCAATTTTAGTACCTCTTGGGGTTACTGCAAAATAATTACAATGTCAACCTCCTTGTCGCTGCCCTCTTGCTTTCCTCTCAGCTCCCGACGCCGTCCTCACACTCTTTAGTTTCAGCAGGCTTGGGTACTACTTTTTGCTCAAAGATGTCAAGCTGGAGGCTGGACCAACTTGGCAAGGGGGGGGTCTAAGATGCAGCGGCCTCCATTATACTCGTAGACGTCGGCACCCCCATACTTATTTTGCCATCGCTCTACAGGCCATTGTTGACGCTCCTCAACAATCTTGTCAACATCCCACGGTGGACCGATGTTGAAATTGCACCGGATGACTGGGGCCTGGTTATTCAAGTGGTCCATGCCGAGTAGCAAGTGTTTGCCTGCCCAGGAGCCCACGTGGCGGTGCTTTCTGGCATTGCCAAGCTGTGTGTTGAAGCATCGTCCAAAGGCCCGCTCCGTGGCGACATTTCGCTGAACAACATTCTGGAAGATTTCCGAGCTGAGGTTGATGGCTGGGTTGCCATCAAGAATGAGGGTAAATGAGCCAGCAGGCATGCCTGCATCCATCACAGCCAGCGCCTCTCCAAACCAGGAGCCTAGAACGCGTGCCATGTATTGATGACTAAGGTAGCAAGGGCGCTCACCTTTTGTGAGATCATCCACCACTTCTGGCATCGCATCTAACCACAGGGGTTGCATATCATGGAGGATATTTCTCCATAGACCAACATAGCGCTCAACTCGAAGCCGTGGGTTCTCCTTGCAGAACGGGATGAGGCCAACTGCGTGGCATTCTGGTTGACCTACCGAAACGTGGTCTTCGTGAAGAATGATATGTCGTAGGCTAAGGCGCTGGGCAGGACTGAGGCGCCCAAGAAATCGGATGGCAACAGCCGCTGCCGAGAAGTGGAAGGCTTCGCGGAAACAAACATTGTTTGATTGATAGCGTCTCGTCTCAGAGTCCCTGAGCCATGTGGGACGTCGCCTATAATGTGGATAATTACGCACGACTGCCTCCTCATCCAGGGGGTATCTCCATCTCTGAAGAGCCCCCCACACTTCTTCATCCTCCAGCTTACGGCCGATTCTAGCGAGCTCGTCCGACGAAGGGATGACCCAGGGATCGAGCCGAAGGCTATCGAACTCGTGAGGCTCGAAGCATCCAAGGGCTACGTCGACCAATTCCTTAAACCTTGCAGGGTCCTTCTGGCTGAAAAGGTCCAAGGCGTAAGTGACAGCTTGTTGAAACGTGGAGTGGAGCCGGTCGTCGTGGTGCCAGCCACCCCAGAAAGGACGACGAAGACCATAGTCCCCTATGAGAATGCCCCGACCGTGGCGGGGTGAGAGTTCTTTGAGGGCGGTCTCCGGAACCCTGGAACTAATGCTGAGAGGTGCGTCGCCGGTATACGCTTCGGCCCCTCTAAAGAATACTGAAAAGTGGGAGAATTTGAGAAGAATTTCGGAGCGTGTTTCCGGAATTTCCGGACTGGCGCCTCGGTTGAGATGCCTCACCAAGTCGGCCTCGATCTTAGAGTGAAGAATTGACTGGTACTCGAATCGACCTGCCAGCCGGCTCCAATCCTGGTGATGTGCGGTCGAGAATGAGACATGGTTGAGCTGTAGAGGCAAATCCTTGGCTTCAGCTGCAATCAAGCGGCAGACGTACATCAGGGAGAGGTCGATAGGCTGGCCGCCGGCCGTGGCGAGCTTGCCATTGTAAGGGTCCTCGCGATCAAAGACATAACCGCCCTCAAGCTTGAAATAGAAGTGATAGATTAGAGATCGGAGCTCGCGAGGCAGGGACAAGAGGCAGGCTTGAGGAGGCGGAGGGGAAGTTGACATGGTGTTGTGTGTGTGTGTGTGGTGGGAGGAGAGAGTGATCATGAGAGGGTCGAGGGGTGAAGCGGGTTTTATAGGCGTCATTCACGCCAATTACTGTGCATGCGGTTGCCTAGTGGGCCACCTATCACGGGCAGCGCCCAAGGTTTCACAACACACTAAGATGAGGTTTTCACAATAGCAGAAGAGGCCCATGTGTTTTTATGGGGTATCATAATTCATTATAGGCTGCAATGATGTCAAAAGCCATCAGCCACAACAACAAAAAAACACAGCTATCAAGACATGACGGTATTAAAACCCAATACCGTAAAACACCGTAACCTTATTTTTTTGACTTCTATGGCAATAGCCACAAAGAATCAGATGGAAAGGTGCGTCTTCTGTACAAGATGACACCTTTCATTATCCCCGGAAGGATAAAAAGTCTGCGTTGCTCCTCTGGCTGGCCATCGACACCTTCATCTTCATCCTCTTCTTGTCTGTTAGAATGGCCACTACTGCTTAGCAACCACGCGCTGTCAGTAAAGCCCTCGTTTGACCTGGCATACGACAGGAGCCTACCAATCAAAAGGGTCCCGGTCGTCCCTAACGAAGAACATGACGAGTGGTACATCTGGGGGCTGTGTAAGCAAGGTACAAAATGGTAAAAGGAGGCAAGGAATAACATACGACGACAAGTGCCCGAGACATAAAATTGAACATCAGGGAGAAACGAGAGTTCCGGAGGGAACTGAGACTAGCCGGTCTCTTGGGCCCAGGAGACGAGCCCCTAGATTTCAAGTTCTTCTGCGATCTAGAGCGCGTCGCTGACGATAATATTAGCTTCTATATCACCTTCGTGATAATCACGATACTCACCCCTCATTCAGTTCCATAACCGCCTGATCAGGCATGCAACAACCCGACAAGACAGGCTTGAATATCTCGACAAGCAGCAAGACGTCCTTCAGACGCTGGCAGATAACCTGTCTGACGATGAGGCCCTCGGCGCTGGACAACTCATTCTAAACGAAATCAAGCTAAGAGATTAAATATCGGTCAGTGAGTGCAAAACAAAGCGAACAGAACAACAGCTAAAGCTTACACGTGTACGGATTGGCATAAGGAGATGTTCGAGTTGGTGGAGGATCTGCGGAATCTAATATAAGGATCTGCTAATGCTGAGCCGTTAGATTAATACACCTAGTTGGCAAAAAGCTAGGAGAGAGGCGAGGGCATACGAATGGTAAGTCGGACCGGAGTCGGTGGCGGAGTCCTGCTAATGCTGAATAGGTAGTTAGATCCAAGCCCTCAAGACACAAGCGAAAAGCGCTGAGATGGAACATACTGATGAAGTAATCGGACCGGTGTCGGTGGCGGAGATCTACTAGAGTAAAAGTGTTCAGTCAGTCCACCATCAAACAGCTAGGTAGAAGGGATGTTGGGATTGGGCAAGGACATACGGAAGAGCTGGATCTTGGGGGTAGACAGGATTCAGAAACCGAACAAGGTGGGTAGTTGAAACAGAGGACCAAGACTTACCGTTGACGGAGTCAAGCATGTGGGAAAGGTAGCTTGCAGGAAAAGAACACGTTCTTAATAGATATAATTAGTAAAGTTGTCGGGAAATGGCAGGTAGGGGAGATAACTTGCATACATGGTTCACAATGAATCCGAACACAGGGGATGCGTACATGTCGAGAACGACACGACGTCATCATGCCCCCCCTCCAGGGGGTGGCGAAGGTAGAAACTGCGAAAACTGCATGGCCGACTTGAACTGGTCCAAGCCAAAGTTCGTGATGGCCCAGTCGGCAGCAGCCGCGGCGTCTATGGTGAGCAAACGCTCAAAGTCGGTGTGGCCGACCCTTCTTTCTAGAGAGTCCCTTGCCTCCTGCAGCCTGCTGCATTCGACAAGCATGTGGAATACCGTCTGGTTCGATTTTCCACATGGACATCGCGGAGAATCAGCAAGCTAGGCGACTATCAGATGGAAACGTTGAAGGTGAGCTGCTAGGAGAAACGTACCGAAATGTTGGAGAGATGATAGTTGAGCCCAATAAACTGGGTTCGGCAGTGTATGAGCATCGTGGACTGAGCCCGAGTCAAGCCCGAGTAGTACCCGAGGCTCTGCTTTCCCCACTCCTCCGTCAGAGCCTGAGGGAGCTTCTTGTTCTGGGCGCCAGTTCGAATCTTCCTCTGGAAGCGATCATCAAGGTATTCCCTCCATCTCTGGGCACACCTCTGATCGGAGATCTCTCTCGTCAAGGAACGGACCGCGCCGATAACGTCAGGTGCCTTGTATCCCTTCTTCTTCTCGTTGTCCCGGCCGCTCCTCTCAGCGTTTTTTCTTTCCCTCTTCAGCTGGACCTGCAGGATCACTTCACCGTGGATCAATAGATCACCTGTACGCCGATCAAGCGCGTTGTAGGGGTGTTTGCCAAGATCCTTGGACCAGACTGAGTTCCTCATGGTTCGTTGTGCAAGATGCTCTGGACTGTTGTGGTTCTTTGCCCTGTGGTTCGAGGCCAGCCGGTCCAAGAGGTTCTCCATGCTCTCAATGTGATACTCCTTTTCGAGGACTTGACCTGTGGTACAGGAGAAGGCACCAGATAGCTGTCTGAGGCACCTTTGCTGCAGCTTTTCGAGCTTCTCGATCTGGGTCTTGGCCAGCCCCCAAAGAGGCTTGTTGTTGGGATCGAAGATGAACCATGCTGGACAGGCATACGTGATGATAGGTCGAATCGTGGTCGAGTAGAGCCTTAGCATTATATCCAGGTCAGGGCCCCAGGTAGAGCCAGAGACCTTCGTGAGATAACCAAGCCGCTGTGAAACTTTGCCCTTGATGTGGGAGATGTGGGCTTGCCAGTTCAGCGCACAGTCAACAATGACGCCAAGGATCTTGAGCTGCTGGCAAGGCTCCTTTTCGCGGTTGAGTCCGTTGATGTTGGGAAGTAGCTTCCAGTCGTCCTTTGGGATGCGAGGCACTTGACTCCTTGGTCGCCTGAAGTGCATGACGTGGTATTTGTGCGGTCCAAACAAGATGTTGAGAGGCTTTGCTGCGTGCAGGATCTTGTTGTGTACACGCTCCAGGAAGTTGCAGTTGTGGCGGATCGATCTGGATTCGGAAATCAAGTACATGTCGTCGACAAAAGCAAAGGAATGCACCTTTACTCTCCCATTCTTTGCCTTTTCTGCCTCTGCGAGGAGAGGTGTTGTGAAGAGGAGGAAGAGAATGGGGGAAAGGGGGCTGCCCTGTGGGATACCGATGCCGAGTGGGAATTTACCCGTGACCAAGCCTGGCATGTGTAATACCGTACTGCGGTCAGACAAGAAGGACTCGACAAAATGGACGATCCATGGCGGTACCCCCTTGTCTTTGAGAATCTCGATCAGTTTCTGCCGGTTTACGTTGTCATATGCGCCGGACATATCAAGAGCCATGATGGTTACAATCTTGCCAGCCAGCCAGGCTGTAAAGATGATGTTGAGAAGGTACTGAAGCGCCTTGGTGGTGCACCTTCCGCCAAACTGTGTCTCAGGCAAAAGATTGTGCTCTTTGCTGAAGGCGGTCAAGTGAACGGACACGATCTTTTCGAGGAGCTTGCCCATGCAGCACAACAGCGCGATAGGTCTCCAGCTGTTGGGGAGCTTCGCGGACTTGCCTGCCTTTCGTAGAAGAAGTGTCATGGCGTGTTTGAAGATCGTCGGATGGTGTGAAAGTTTCAGGCACGCGCTGAAGCCATGGGCGAAGTGTGCGGCGATGGCATCGCAGGCCAGGATGAGGGCTTCGTTGGGGATTTCGTCGGGGCCGGCGGCTTTCCCTTTCGGAAGGCGACGTATCATCTGAGCCACGTCTTCTTTGCATATATTTGGACCACCATGGCCCCCAGGGCTCGGGCCGCTCGATGCCGGGTGGGTTGGCTCACGCGACCCTGACGACTGGCCTGGGTCATGGCCATGCTCGGGGCTGTCACGAGACAATGATGACGGGCCTGAGTCATGGTCATGCTCGGTGGTGTGTCTGTCCGAGACGGGGTTGAGTTCTTGATGCGCCGGCGTAGAGGGGGTGGAGCTGCCATTGTGTCCAGTAGCTGTTTTGGATTGAAATAATTGTTGTGGCGAGCTTTGGGTCGACCCTCTCCAAATAGTCTCTCGTAGGATAAGTTCTCTCTCCTCATCGGTTCGATACGTCTTGCCTTCGTGTGTCAGAGCTGGTGCTTGTGCCGACTCCTGGGGCTGGGCTAGCTTCTTGCCCAGCTTAGCCACCTTGTACCCGCCCTCGCATGTTTTGGCTGCTTCAGTCATGGATTGGCGCCACTGTGCGAACTTGATGGAGCGCTCAAGCCTGTCTCGCTCAGAAGCGATCCTTTTCAGCTGGTTAAGGTGACGGTCGGATTTTGTTCGCATGTAACGAACAAAGACGCGGTGTCATTGGTAGTCCAAACGCACCAACTCTTCATGGGGAGGTCGCTGAAACTGAGGCCGAAAGCGAGGAACTGTGTCAATACAGTCATTGATGGCGAATGATAAGGCATTGTTGATCTTTTCGAAAAAGTCGTCGATTTGTTGTTTGTTTTCCAGAGGGTGAAATTGACCTGGCGGCAGCCTGGACTCGACTGACTTGACAAAAGGCGCTGCCTTGGCCTTCTTCCATCGTCGCCGAAGAGGGTTATGCCGCCCTGGTTCCATGTCCAGAGTCGTTTGGATGACACGATGATCTGATGTGAATTCCTTCATATCCACCAGTCCCCAATCTATGCTGCGATCAGCAATGTGGTTGCTGATGAACGTCAAGTCGATGGTGGAAGATTGGTGGTCTGTGTTGACGGAACGAGAAAATGTGATAGTCCCTGGTACCGTAAGACACTCCATCCTGGCTCCTTGCAGGCCCTCGGCGAGGTCGTTGGCCTTGGCAACATCTCCGAAAGTCCTGTCGCCATTCCATAGCTGATGATGGAGATTGAAGTCACCAACTAGGAGGCTATGTTGGGAGGCCGCAACTCTGGTGACCAAGTCGCCGACGTCAAATAAGTGCGGCCGATTGTTGTAGACGTTGTGGATATCGAGCAGACCGGTTGCCATTTTTATTGACAGTGTCGCAGCCATCTTGGCGTTCGGGCCATCATGGGCTTTCACCCGCCAAGAGGTCGGTTTGATCGACTCGTGGACGAGGTAACACACACGATGCAAAAGGAATTGAGGCGTGTCTTCTGCGGCAGGTTGCTGAGAGACGTCTGTGGTAGGTTGTTGAGGGGCGTCTGCAGCAGGTTGTGGGGGGACGTCCGCGGCAGGCTGCTGAGAGACGTCTGTGGCAGGTTGTTGAGGGGCGTTTTGACCTGACCGACGTCGACGTTTTGCCTTTTTCGAGGCCTCTTTGGCTGCTCGTGCCCGGCACCAAGGGCTATCGTCCTCCAGGAGGGGTCGATCGCTCTCGTACCACTTCAGGTACGGCGTGGTGGACGTCCACGGCAATGCATCGGGAGGGTCTTGGATCGCGATGACGTCGGGGGGATGTCGCAGACGTCGAACATTGCCCAACAGTGCTTGGACCCTGAGCTTGGAGCTTTTAACGTTGGCCTGGTACACAACGAATGGCTTGAAGCGTCCAGCTCCCTGCACGGTGTCAGTCGAGGGTGGTTATTTTCGTGTTTGGGTACCCAGGGTTATCGTTACTTACGTCTTCGCTTCCGGCAGCATCTTGGTCGCCAATGTCAAAGTCATCCAAGACGCCATTGATATCCATGTCGTCATCTCGACTGGGAACGGCGGTGGCGGGGTGGCCATTCGTCGGGGAGGACATTGTTCTAAGTGCTTAGGCGACAATACCAAGTGTTAGCATGCATTTTGATGATTGCAAAGGAAATCCCAAGCGCGAAACAGCAGATCAAGTCAACGAGAGACGAAAAGAAAAGAAAAGAAAAGTACCCAAAAGGGTTGATAGAACATACCTCTGAGAGGATAGAAAAGAGAGCGTCTTGGCTTCGGGGGTGAACAGAGTCGCGTGAGTAGGAGCCACAAGCAAGTGATTGAGGTGCGTTGTCTAACCTGAATGGCGGCGGTTGATGGTGGTTGATGGTAGCGAAGGATGGTGGTGAAGGGTGGTGGTTGATGCTGATGGTGGTTGACGGTGGTGGAAGACGATGGAAAATTGTGGAAGATAGAATGGAGAGATGAGCAGGAAGTGAAGGAGCTGCCTTCCATATTTATATTTGAGAATGACGCGAGTGATCTGAAAGGTGATTCAGGAACGCGTACTGCCTGCCGAATGACGAAGGAGCGACCCAGGAGAGAATAATCAACCAATGAAAGAATCGGCATCAGCTTGAGCGAAAAATCGGCGACGCGAATTAAAGAGAAGAAAAGAAAAAAAAAAAAAAACACGGCAAGATTCAGGGGGAGAAAATGAAAGAAGTCGGACCTTCGATGGTGTCTGGTTGAATGTAGGTAGACTGGCCGGGATGAGGAATAGCACCCAGCTCCACACACACTGTTTGGCCCTGGTTGATCTCTCACTCTATTACTTCGGATGCTATAGAAACTCAACGTCGCCCCAAATGTTCCCCCGTAAAAGCTCTATGCAGCGTGACTTACATGATAGTATGAAAGCGCAGCATTAAAATGATATACATGAAGCCTATACCGACTTGCCAGGGACTCTGGCAGAATGCAGTCAAAGGGATCAAGGGCCGGTACCTGAGTCCCAAACCTTATCCAGATCAACATGAGGGACCACGGCTGGTGCGGGGTACGGGGTACTTGGGCGTCCATGGTGCAGCTCCCCGAAAGAGGACTAACCACTCGACGACAATCTCAGAGATCAGTAACTCTGGGCTCTCGTTGGGGGTCAAATCGATTCCCACTCGATTTCAGTCTTCTGTTCCTTTGAGTCTTTGCGTTTCTATCTGTCTGATCTGGATGCGATTGCAATCAGTAAGTGATCTGGAGGGGGTATATCAACTCCCCATCGTCCCTCGACATTTTCGACTCTCTTCACAACCAAACACTCCTGTCGTCTACATCCTGACTCCCAAACACTTCTATCAATTGTATTTCATCTTCTCCAACATCTCTATTCCAACATGCCGAGCTTCAGCGCCCGCCCTCTTGCCCATGCTGCTCATGAGTTGCTTTCCGTCGACATCTCTGGTGCCTTTGATAAGGTTACCCTAGAGGATGTCTCGGCAGCGACCCAGTTGCCAGTTTCAACGCTGCGTCAAGCCCTCCACGATTCCGTTGACCGGCAAGACTCCTCCCTGCATCCAGTCAGGGTCTGGGACCCCACCGGGAACCTCAATGCCAAGACTATGATGGACCGCGTTCATCACGGGCCTGGCGGGGTTTCCGGCCACATTCGTGCTGTGCAGGTCCACAAAGATGGCCATCTGGCAATCTTGTTGATCGACAGCGACGAAGCTGCACAACAAATCCGACAGGCTCTAGGAGTCCTCCAGAGCACTTTTGGCAACTATTCTCTGGAAATTGTCCCTGAACGGTTCTACGTCCACGCCAAGAAGTTCAACAAGTACAAGCTGCGGTGTGGTACAGACATCGACAAGGCAATTGCCAGGCAGTTTGAGCACCCTGGAGGCTGCGTGAGGCATTGGAGCCACGAGACCACGCTTGACATCAAAAGCGCGAATTGGGGGTATGGTGGAAGGCTTGTACTGGTCTTCCACGACGCGGAAGAGGCGCGTCGCGCGATCCATGAACGGTTCACGTTCCATGGGAAGCATTTGAAGTTTGTGTAAGTTGCCCCCCCCCCCCTCTACCTACAGCCAAATAAGCGCTAACAAAAGCCCAAGGCCGTTCGACCCCCGACGCTTCCCACGCCGATGCTTCAAGTATTCGGGCTTGAACCACATGCAGGGTGAATGTGCCTCGGAGGGTCCCCGTTGCAGGTATTGTGCAAATGACCATCACACCTCCAATTGCTCTAACAAGTCGGGGCCACCAACATGCGCCATCTGTGAGGGAAGTCACCCCGGCTATCTCTTGACGGGGTGTCGTCACCCATCGGTTCAAGCCATGTGGGACCGGTGCAGGCGATGGGAAGGGGTACCTGCATGGGCACGTGGACTGCCTCCACCACCCACGCCGCCAAGCCGGCTTCCAACGATGAGCCCGGTGTCAGCCCCCACAGCCCAGACAGTTGATCCTCAGTCACCCTCCACTCCCCGGGTGTCCTCTGGTACTCAGTCGCCATTTGCTACCCAGTCACCTTCTACTCCCCAGTCGCGTTTCACTACCCAAGTGTCCTCTCCCACTCAGACGCGCTCTACTCCCCCGGTGTTTTCTGGCACCAACACGCCATCCACTGCTAGGTCATCTTTTACTTCCCAGAAGAGTCCCACTACACAGGCGTCCTCCGTTGCTCAAGAGTCCTCTTCTGCCCAGGAGCCTTCTGCTGCTATCTATGGTCCTCTTCTGTCATTGAAGCGTCGTACCGAGGAGCAACGAGATAAATCGCCTAAGAGAAGGGTCCAGCCACCGTTGCTGAACTTTGGATCCCAGAGCGATGACGATGGGAGCTTCCTAGCTGATTCCGAGATGACCAGTCCAGGGTCGTCGCGGGGAACTATGAAGATCTTCTCTGGCTCCCAGGCCCTGGTTCCCCCGGAAGCAACCGTTCCTTGTGACACGACTTCAAGGACCGAGGCGAGGCGCGAGCTCCATAATCGCGTTTCGAGGAGAGTGACGCGCTCCGTAACTCGATCTACAGGGGGAGCAGCTCTTCTAGGCGGGCCTGTGGGGACAACAACGCCCACTCCAAACGTCGCATCGGCGATGGACCCCCCTTCTCCGCGACCCACACCCCCGATGACACCTCAGAGGCCAGGACGCGCTTCTAGACTGCCTCGACCAGTGGCTCCAACTACCCCGGTTAGGTCTAGATCACGAAGCATCACATCGCAGAGTGATACCCCCAGGTCTCGAAACGTTACCCCTGAGGCAAGGATGGGATCGCAGCATGGCGTCCAGCAACTGCCGCAACCGTGCCAAGGAGATGACGCAAGCAAGGAGTCTTGTATCTATGCCAAGTGTCCACAGGTTCAGACAATCGTGGATCAGTATTTCCGCCCTCGCCCAGACCGTGCTTCTGGCGGAGAGAGCGACAAGAACTAAAGGTTACCTGAGGATACCGCGAGTAGGAGCTTGGTCGGCGCAACGTATATCTGGACTCTGTAGTGGTGTGTTGGATTCCATAGCTAGGTTTATTGTGTGAAAAATCGCTTTGTTCCTTATCTGCTATGTCTTACTTGCTTTGTCTGCCTATAAGAGAGGAGTGGCTTACCTCAACTTGAAAGATAAGCCGTTCGTGCTCAAGTGGACCGGGGAGTCCGTGCCTTACATGGCAGCTCATGCAGGAGATAGTTAAGCGAGCGCTCAACCCCGCGTGAGTTCGGGCCCAGCCGTGTGTGTGGGCCGAACGTTAATTTGACCTTGGTATGTATCTGGCGGCACTTTTCTGCTTTGAGGAAAATGTCGAGATGCCGTTGGCTAATGCGATAAATCCTGCCTTTACTGGGGTGCGAATATGAGGACGCGAATATCGCGACGCTAATATGACGACGCTAATATGGCGACGCGAATATGGCGACGCGGATATGGCGACGTGATTATAGCGACGCAAGAGTGTGAGGTGGAGGTTGATACTCAGCACAATTTGACTATATAACTCCTATGGCTCCTGTCCTCTTTGCTTTGAACCACCCCGATCAGCACCATCAAAATCCTCCACCGTTTATTCTTCATATTCTTCC
Source organism: Fusarium duplospermum (assembly GCA_003946985.1). NCBI lineage: Eukaryota > Fungi > Ascomycota > Sordariomycetes > Hypocreales > Nectriaceae > Fusarium > Fusarium duplospermum. The sequence continues at coordinate 6,052 of NKCI01000235.1, read as the reverse complement.
CATTCTCCCTCAAGCTTTAAGAAAATTTTAACCAACCTTCAACATGTCGCTCCTTCGTCTCTCACCACAAATTCTGTGCATGATTGCCGACGCTTGTGACAGTTGTCAACAAGTTGCCTCCCTTGTTCGAGCCAACCACCACTTGTACAACGTCTGCAACCCGCGCCTCTACAAGCGGAACAAAGACGAACCGCCCGTTCATTCTTGCGTGTGGTGGGCTGTCGAGCATGGCTCTCTTAGGACGCTTGAACGCGCCCTCGCAGCCGGAGCGGACGTCAATATGACAGGCGCTGAATACCTGGCTCCCAGTCGCTTCTTCACACTTCCACTCCCACACCCACCCCATGCCTCGCCCTTGCATATCGCTGTCAAAAATGGCTTCCTACGCATCGTTCGATTTCTCCTCGATAGAGGGGCAGTCGTGGACGGGACATCACGCGGTCTGTGCAAGTGTTATCTCAGGGATATGCAACAAATGATGAGGCACGACATGGCGGTACACGATCTCCATTATCCTCTACACTACGCGGTTTGCCATAAACGCCCGAGCAGCGACTCCATTGCATCTCTCCTTTTGGAACGTGGCGCATATTTTGCGGAACCAGAGATACCAGGCCTTCGTTGGGCCATCACCATGGGATCCAGTTCCACAATCGACGTTCTTATTGAACATGAAAGTTTCGATCCTTTGGCCACAGACAAATGGGGGTTCACTGCCCTTCACTATGTTGCCCATTGCCCGAATTCCACGCTTGCAAGTAGTCTGGTCGAACAGCTGCGTGAACTCGGCGTACCGCTTGATGCGATTTCCAGTGATGGAACCGCCCTCCAGTGCATGATTGCAGCTGGAAATCACGAGCCGGCGAGGGCATTGGTCATTCAACATGCCAGTGTCAATGTCGGAATGATACTGCGTGGTGGCGACTCCCCGGACCATGCTTGGTGGGTTAATTGCTCTCCTCTCTGGCTGGTTTTGCACGACTTTATTGGGGACTTCAGTTTTTGCTGGTCTTCCAGAAACATGAAAAGGAGAATCATGACTCCTTATCCGGAACTTGGAGAAAAACGACGAGACTTGATCCAAGCACTCATTTGGAATGGCGTGGGTATAACACAACGCGACTGGCATGGTCCCACGTCAGGAGCACCTAGTCTGTTACCAGCCCCTTTGACTCTAGCGTTGTATCCTACGCATGATGTCAAATTCATGAAAATGCTGTTAGAGCAAGGGGTTAAAATCGGGGACGAGAACGAACTGGCTTCCGTTGGTGATGGACTTCGTCGTTATGAGGCCGACTATTACTCCAAGGCTGGGTCCGGCATGGATATATATCCTTACCCTGACATCGAGCCTGACAGGAACATGTTTCCTGGCCGTGAAGGGCTGGTCTACTGGTTTTTTAAAAGGTTCTGCTTCCACGAGCCTGAAACAGTCTGGCAACGGGAATTTACTCGACAAGGGTTCGAGCCTTTCAAAGGCTGTTTGAAACTTTTATTGGAAAAGGGCGCCCGAATTGATTCTGTCAGATATTGTCGGTCGGCCCTTGACCTAACCTGCGCGTTAACGGCGCGTTACGTGAGATGCGAGCGCCTTTTTGCTCTCGAGTTTCTCGTTAAGCATGCAACGCGCAGAAACGTCGAGGACGAACATGTTCTGGACCTTATGGGAAAGTGGAGGACATATAAGGATGTGCATGAATTACTGAGACAGCTCTGTGATAAGGTCAAGGCAAGGTCTCGGAAACAATAATGCTCTTGAGGGTTTGGTTTCAAACATAAGTATTACTAGGGAAGTTATAGTACCAATAGTAGGGCGTTGCCAAAGGCCAGAGAGGTTAATTTCAATGCCCGAGGTTCACAACTAGCTTGCAACAGTCTGCGACAGCTCTCAGACACGGAGCCTCCGCAGTTTTATATGCCCAACTTCAAATGCACGGATAACGAGCATCCTGGTAACAATATATTGCAGCTCAATCTTACAACCCAAGAACATATGTAATTATATGTTCAGGGGGTCAAGTGTTGCGGTCTCTGAGGCCCGGTAACACGCAGGCTGGAGCCTACAGTAGACGTCTCTCATGAAACATTGACCCCCATCGGTACCTGAGAATAAAGATGTCCACTTCTAATCAAGCTTCTCCTTGGCGCAAACGAAGAGAAAATAGACTCTAGACTCAATTGCCTTCTTTAGTTGCCAACCTGGCTCGACCACATGCACCATTGGCTGGTCCCACGTCGTCGATGGCCTTGATTTGACGCACATTTGCTAATTTTTAGAAGTACAATGATCGAGCTTGGTCATTCTTGGCCATTTGGACGTTGTCCTTTCGTCGAGAGCTGTGTTGGTCTGGGCTCGCGCTTGTTTGGAGGGGAGCCCGGCTTGGTCAGACCGGCAATTACCAAGCAGAATTTTCTTCACTGCTCTCTCTTTTTTTTTTTTTTTTTTTTTTTTTTTTGGCTATTTGCAAGATTAGCCAACCTAGCCCATGGCCTTCAACCTCGTCAGGGCGATCGCACAGGAGATTCTCCTCATTACCAAGCTGCGTCCCCAGCCCGGCACGGATGATGCTCACAACTACAATCGCTTGAGGTTGGAAAACTAAGACTATGACGCGCGTTTCTCAGGCTAAAAAACTATACATGTAATGTTACTCACTGTGCTTGAGGCATACCTAACCTGTGACTGGCATCAAGTGTCTTAATTCGTCCAGAGGGAGAGACTTGGTTGTTGACTCGTCGTCTCAAGTGGGACCACTACTCGTCCAATCATGCACAACCAGAGCGACACATGAGGTTTGTCAACTTCACCCTACAAGCTACAATGATCTACCTATCCATGGCGCTGCCATGAGCCTAATTCAACTCTCTACCTGAGATATCATCTTTACGTTGCGATAGTCTCAGGATATATCCGCTCTCTTCAGACGCTAAGATCGTAGAAGGGGGTACGATATAGGACACGTCTCTGCCTAAACGCTTATAGCTAGCTACACAACGTCGATAGGTTCTATGTATGTAATAATCCTGGCCGAGGCAAGGTTACCGATCCAAGTGTGCGTCTCTACTGGCGCGAGGCTCGAGTTACTACCCTAGAGCACTAGATTCTTGTTCAGGGGCCTCACATGCTGTCAAGAGAAATGTAAGGATCGTTAAGTCGTCTATTCAAAAGTCCGACTTGAATCGGTCCTTGAAATTGATTCTCTCTAGGGTAATACAAATTGACAAGGGACTTGGACGACATTGAATCTGACCGACCTAGCGGATTGCAGATGATTCAGTGCTTTTAAAAAGGCTGGGTTTTTAGCTTCACACTCATATCCCACTGCAAGCATACATGCCATGGACAAAATTGTCTAGCGCCTAATATTTGTATCACTATCTGTATTCACAACTTGATGTTTTTTTGCTCAGACCCCAACACATCTCTCCGCATAACTCCCACTGCATTCTGAACGACTATGCATAAAATTGTCCACAAAATGCCATTTCGTCCAAATCTACCAACGGCATCCTTTACGTCAACGCAACGCTACAAATCTGTCACATGATGTCAGCTCTCGGGAAGCAATGCCGGATCTAATTGTCACCGTCACATCGTCCTTCGCCACGAGGGGCCGAAGCGCACGGATGTCGGGACTCGGCACCGGCGCGGACCCTCGCCGGATCAAATACCGTCAAGATCAAAGTTTGGGGTTCCCGTGATAGCCGATAAAGGTTGGGGATTGATCTAGGATGTGCTTTGTGTGCCTGACTAGCATTGGCTTTGACGTCAACTTGGTCAATTCTTTCTGTTGAGGGTACGTTGACCTGCCCCTTGGTTAATATTCACTGTGGATTTGGATTCACTCAATTGCAGATACGAGCTGCGGGCAATTTCAATCATTGGATTGCGTCCATTTTGTCGTTTCATCAGTATGCTGTGCACAGATGTAGAATACTGGGAGGTGGACATTGAGACATTCCCAGCTCGCCCCGGTCTAATTACGAGCGGGTAACCCCTGAGATTACACTCGAGATGGGAGGAAACGACCATCCTGGTTCATTTGTTGATCTTGACCTCGGACTGTCGCTGCTTGTAATCCTTGCAGATGTAGGTACTGCAAGTTTGATGCCCCCGTCCATCTTGAGCCTCATGACCCGTGCACTCCGAGCCAGCGAAGGGGCAAAAACTTTAATGTGGGAGAGATTGATGCTAAAACAAGACTATGGAGCTAGAGAATCATATCGGCATCCCCAGTCTTTAAGCGTCATGAAGACGCAAATCCCATGTCTCGAAATAACTATAGTACCGCTTGCCTCTCTCCACACCACCACAGTCCCAGTCACCCCTACTCGTAGATGTTGATGGTGATGGGCATGTTGAAGTCAATGTCTCCGATGCAGATCTGATACTAAAAATATCGTCAGTCAAAGAAGGGGAATGAAAGAACTGGGTTACGTACGCCGTTGTTGTTGTTGCAGCAGATGACGGTCTGCTCGCAGGTGGACGAGTTGGAGCAGACGTTTCCTGAGAAGAGTGAGTCTCTACAGTATCAAAAGCCTTTTGGCATCACTTACCGCCCTTGCCGTCGCTAGTGCAGCAGTACGGGTTGCCGGCGGAGCAAAGGTTGGACTGCGAGACTGAACCACCACCGGTGGAACAATCGCTGCCCTGATGACCCTCTTTACACGAAATCTCTCGTTAGGAATGATCTTGAAAAGTTCAAAGACGTCTAACTCACTTGGCTTACGGGAGGGGAAGCGGGGGAAGGGGATATCACCAGAAGTGGGGGTCCGACGCTCCATGCGTCGAGGTTCAACTTCGGGCCCCTGAACAGGTTCAGCGACAGGGGACGTCATGGCTCCCTGGAGGAAGACAAGGCCGTAGAGGAGAGTCGAGGCATGCATGATGATGATGCGAAGCGAGTGAATATGGTAAAAGGTAAAAGGGGTGACGTTGGTCTGAAGAAAAGAGCGAAAGCTTTTGAGTCTGTTGGATCAGAAACGAGAGAGTAGTGGTGATGCTGAGATTCAAGAAGATGGAAATATCATGGGCATACGAGAGGTATTTGAAGACAGACAAGTTCCGTATTCGTCGCTTCGCCACAGGGAGCAGCACACAGACTGTGTGCCACAAAGAGCAAGCCAGTCGCCTTGAAACGCTAAACATCTACATCGAACAAGTATGACCAAACATTACACAACTCTGGATTATTTTTGGCCCCGAGTGATCCGAAGCAAGATGAGATGCGCGGTCAGCTTGGGCTTTGTTGTTGGAGAATGCAACTTCGTATAATCCAGTGTGTTGAGCTCCGAGCTCCCAGGGGCTCGGATCTCTTGCGTTGCAACCACAGTAACTGCATTTCGACGCAGCAGCATGGGCGTTGAAGATTTCCTCCTGTCCCTCGGGCTGAAATATAGTTACAATCGTGCTTAACTTCAGGTGAAACGCCGTTCTCTCACGGAGCCCTTCGATTTACCAAATCCAATAGCTCTCAAGTTCGGAACATCGGTGCCGGTCATGAAAACAAGTATCGTCATCTCACCGTGATGCACCTAAACTCTCACCGAAAGTCGGACGAATCTAGACCGTGTGTAGATCCTGTTTCTCATCGAGACCTCAATACGAGGAATCGATCGTGAGGTGGATGGCCCAAAGAGGTGTTCTGCATGTCTTCAGAATGATGTCTGAGGTCGTCAATGAGTTCAATAACTTCAGTTGAGGCTGGATTGAGGCAAGAAATGGCCAAGTTTGGACTCGGACGTGCATACGAGATCGGGGTCGGCTTGTTTTGCTATGTTTGTGTTGGAGGAGAGGATGAGATCTGGAGATCAGACCAAACGTAGTCTTGAATGGATCGAAATGACAAAGTCTCACAGGGGATATCAAGAATATGATAAAAGGGGTGCTCTCTCCCACCTTGAGCAATCCTCATCACACACTCAGCACAACAATCATCAACCAACTCTCCAAACACTACACCTTCGCTTCTACAACCATCAAAATGCTCGTCACTTCCGTCGTCGCCTTCTCATCACCGCTGTCGGTGCCATCGCTGCTCCCGGCGGCCAC
>NKCI01000234.1:0-56541 GCA_003946985.1 Fusarium duplospermum | reverse complement strand
GACATATAAGCCGAGATACCTAAGAGGTCACTAACAAAGTGGCGCGCCTTGTTTTTGCCCCTGTGGTCGGTTTAACACCTATCAACTGAGTCGCCGTTCATTCCTCTCCCTTCGAGGCAATTGTATTATCATCGACAGCAGACAAGGCAAGCCAGACAACTCATTTCCAGTAAGCGTGAGTATGACTACCCAGGAATCCATATTTAGATTAGTCGGACCCAGTGATGCTAAACTCATACAAAAGAGCATCAATGACTATTCTCATTTCCCGTTTTCCCTCTTCAACACTCGTCATCTTCTCATCAGCCCTATAGATTAAGTTCGGTAACTAAGCATAAAACTTCAACGACATATTGGCACCTCACATTTGGCAAGACTATTTCACACCCAAATTTTTTGTCAATTAACTACTTATCAGATCCCAAACACAAGACTTCCAAAGCAACCCCCTAAAAACCTATAGTATAAACTTTTGGACAGAAGAAATGAGTGCGCTGTCCCAGGATTACATAGAGAAGAGAAGCGAAAAACCAGAGAGCGTCACGGCTGTGTATTACCCGTTCGTCATCATCATCAAGGTGTCTCAGTACCAGCCATGGCATGAGACCCTTCGGCTCCGTCTCGAGACAAGAGCCCAGCCGGCACAGTTGTCGCTTAACCGCAGCAGCACCAGGCAGTGCACTTCTTGGGGTAAGTGCAGGTGATGTCAAGCTCGATGGCCTTGACGTAGTTGCGGCCGTAGCTACCATATCGGTCGGTTCCGTAGTTGTTGCTGTCGTCGTTGTCACCGTAGTTGTTACCGTAGTTGTTGCCATACTTGTTGCCGTCCTTGTTGCCATCCTTGTCACCGTAGTTGTTGTTGCCGTAGTTGTTACCGTAGTTGTTGTTGTTGCCGTACTTGTCGTCATTGCCGCGCTTGTCCTTGTTGCCGTTGCCGTAGTTGTTGTTGTTGTTGCCATACTTGTCCTTTCCGTACTTGTCGTCATCATGGCCGTACTTATCCTTGCCGTCCTTGTCCTTGCCGTACTTGTCATCATCGTGGCCGTACTTCTTGCCGTCCTTGCCATCCTTGTTGTGACCGTCCTTGCCATAGCCACCATAGCCGTGACCCTTCTTGGGCTTGCACTGGTCGTCGTCGATGCCAATCCAGACGCTCTTGCCGCAGAGCTTGGGCCATCCGGGGAACTTGTCGAGAGGGACGACGCACTTGTTCTTCTTGCAGTACTTGTCGGTGAGGTTGAGGTCCTTCTTCTTCTTGGGGACGCCGCTCTCTGTGGTGTAGATGCCAAGATAGGCGTCCTTGTCGCTCCACTTGTCCCAGTCGGCGTACTCGACAAAGAGGCACTGCTTGCTGCCGTACTTGCCCCAGTCGCCGCAAGGTCCGATCTTGCCCTTCACCTTGTAGGAGTCGCCACCCTCGCACCAAACAGACTCCTCAAAGTCGCCAGCGTAAGTAGGCTTGGAGTAGTCAGGAGACTTGCTCTTGCACTTCTTCTTGGTCTCGGGGCAGGTCTTCTTGCAGGTCTTGCCATGGCCATAGCCGTAGCCGTTTCCGTAGCCGTAGTCGCCACGAGCCTCAAGGCCATCCAAGTCGCGGGGGTGGTAGGGCTTGTAGGGGCACCAGTTGCAGCGGCCAATGTCCCACTCGTAGGTCTTGCACTTGTCCTTGCCGTGGCCGTAGCCATAGCCGTCCTTGCCATGACCGTACTTGTCGCCGTCCTTGCCGTAGCCATCCTTGCCATGACCATACTTGTCGCCATCCTTGCCGTCCTTGCCATGGCCGTCCTTGCCATGGCCGTCCTTGCCATAGCCATCCTTGCCGTGGCCGTACTTGTCCTTGCCGTCCTTGCCATACTTGTCGCCATAGTTGTTGCCGTACTTGTTGCCATAGTTGTTTCCGTACTTGTTGCCGTAATTGTTGCCGTACTTGACGTCCTTGTCCTTGTCACCATAGCCTCCAGGGGTGGCAGAGGCGCCGGCAGCAACGAAGCTGAGGATAGCGACGACCTGATGAAGCTTCATGTTGAAAGATTGGGTGTGTTGAGAAGAAGATCAAAAAGAGAGTTGTTTGAAACGAGAGTGTGAAGATAGGAGATCCGGAGCTGGGTGCTGAAGGAGCTTGTGGGATGAGGATGAGATCTGGATGAGAACGAGTAGGTTGAGGGAGGCAGACATCCCCTTTTATAGATGAAATGAAGACTTATCCATCCATATGTCTGAGGGTGTCTTTGACTCTGTTGCTTGAGACTCGAGCATCAAGCTTCCCCGTGCAATACCAGCGGGGCTGGCTCCAAGCGCAAGCCATCGAAGTCTTCCTACGAGGATTACCGCGGGTTCAACGCCAGCCTCCAGAGCTACCGCCACATTGATCGCCTCTGCCCTCTGTTTGACTTTGCGACAAGCTCAGATAGTCTCAAAGATCCGTGCTCCAAGTGCTGACCCCATACAGCTTTGATCTCTCCCATGACCTGACGTTGAGCCTCATTCCGCATCCGAGCGGCTTCGACGGACAGGCACAACTCTATCCTTGTAAACTAAGTTACGTTTACATGACGGATTACACCGTACATGCATGTGATGTTCAAGCTCATATCCCAGAATGGAATTGTCCACTCCTGAAGGACCGCGAATACACGGACTCGTTTCCGCACTCTGTATTGGCTGGTTTGGTTCGAGTTCTCAAAACAAGCTTCTCTTGAATGGAGGTCAGCGAGCGGGCCGAACGGCATAGGGTCGAACCGCTGCCCCTTCATCAAACGGTGCGAGCCCGTCCCTCCGCAATTCTTCGGCACATCTTTGATTCGATGACACATGCATTTGGTACAGCTGAATATGGGCCTAGCCCGGGAGTTGCAACGGCTCTCAGCTCAGGGCAAGGCGAAGAGTGTGGCGATTATCGAGGATTAACTTTAGGTGCTGCCACCGATAGAACGCCAACGGGAACCAACCTCCTGGGCTTTCACCAAAGCAAGGGGAACCAATCAAGGAGGTAAACCTCGCCGGTAGTCGAAGATGCCGCATGCTTAGGGTGAGCCACCCGTTCGTATATGCAACAGACGTTGGCCCTTGTGTCTCGCCGTTGACGGTGTGTCCCCGGAACGCCGTGGCTGCAGAGTTGCTCGACTGCATCGGGAAGAGATGGTTCAGGTACCGGCATTTGGGAATTGGCCGACACGATTGGCAGAGGAGCAGAAGATCCGTCTTTCAGCTCCGAAACCTATTCTGGAGTCAATCTCCCTGCTGACGAGAACTTGTCGATCTAGCCTCGCCGCAGACATCTCGGCGATTCTCCATCTTTTCCTCCGTGCGAGCGGCAGTCACTGCGTCCGCTCTTACCGCAAAGAGCATCCGCAAAAGAGTTCAGGTCCGAATGCGGGTTTCAGGTAGCTCTCGGGGCCGAGAACTCTGGGGAAAGTGAGGTGAGCGGCATCTCAGAGTCTAGCATCACCGTTGTGTAATGTGCCATTGTGCGGCGTCCAGCCGGTATAGCGGTCCCCCGCCATCGATCCTCGCCCAATCGGTCCATCACCACGAGAAGCAACCTTGCGCCCCTCGTTTCCCGTCTTCCAGATCAAGAGTAGGGCGGTTGAGCGGCCGAGGGGAGAGAAACGAAACGAAACAGATCGTGGAGCCATGCGGCGTTAGACTGGTTCCACGTTGATCATCTCGGAAACAAAAATAAATCGAAGCCAAACAAAAATGTGCCAGCGTCAAAGTATCATTGGTCGTTGCACAGATGCAGTGCAACCCTTGTAGCGGGTAGAGATGATGCAGGTGGAGGAACAAGATCTGCCCCTGGTGCATCTAGACCAACTCTATTCTCATCGACTATGCCCCCTGGCCCCTTCTTGGCGGCCTTGGCTCCTGAAATCTCAGAGATATACTTTGATGACTAAGGCGACGTCCATGTCTCGTTCGTATGTTGGGAAGGCACGACCTCTTTGACAATCTGTGTGGCACCTTCCCTCTAGTGGTCCATGTCCCAAAGAACATCTCAAAGTCGTTGGACCAGCGCCTCCAGTTTCACAATCTATTTCCAGCTCAGCCGTGAAGTAATATCAAATCTCCCAAACCTCAGCTCCCTAAAGATCTCGGGTGCCTGGATATCTCGCTTATGCTGACCCTCAGAGCCCGAGCGGCAGGTATGTGCGTGTGCGTGTGTAAGTGCGAGTGCTATGAGGTCACCTTGATACTTGATGGCTTGCAACTTTTGATTGGCAATGTTTCGCCACAAAGAGACAATTTATTTTTGCTTATGGACAAGCTGACAACACTTTTACAATCACCAGAGATGGATAGTTCAATGGAGAAGAAAAAGTCAATAACACGGCTCAAGTCAATCATGGCGTTCAATAATCAGGCTACATGGTCTATGCAAACACGCTTTTGGATCCCCGTCTACTTCAAAGTCAACCCCATTAAACTTTTACCTCATCTCAGCCTCAGGTACCCCTTCAACCTTGTCTATCCCCCTTCTCAACGGTTCCCGTCTTCACGCGGAAAGACATGGCAAGTTCCTGCGTCAGATCTTGGTTGTGAGCTTCCAGCCCCCCAACTTGACCCGGAGTAACGCGACCCCCATCGTGGCGATCAAGAAATTAACTCCGCCAAACACTGCTGCGAATCGGTAGCTGCCTCCGTCGTCTGTGACGATCGCTCCGGCGATCGGGGGACTCGTCAGGGAGCCGATGGCAGCCAGTGACAGAATCGTGCCCACCCGGAAACCAAGCTCCTCGATGGGAGAGACGCCCGCGATGAGAACGGGTGCGAGCCCGATGCCCGCACCAGAGCTGAAGCCGAACAGCACGGCAAATGTGATGATGGCGCCGTCACTCCTCCCAGGGAGCCACAGGCCTAGAACCATGATGGCGGAAAGCAGAAGCATGACCACCGTGACGTTGAACCGACCAAGCTTGTCTGCAATGTAGTTGGGCACGGTCCTCCCAAAGAAGCTATCCCCGGACTCTCCGTTAGAGCTCCATTAAGACCAGAGGCTGACTTAAGTTTAGAAAAAAGCTTACCTGGCGCCGTTCATGATCGATACCAATCCGATGGCTAGAGACGGCTTCATTCCGTAATGGATTGCCTCTGTGACGATGTAATTGAACGGCACAAACATGCCCCCTTACACCAGTGTCAGCAACTATCGATTTTCCGCATCGACCAAAAGTCTGCCTAGGTAGTAGCACTTACAATACAGAAAGAAGGACGATACAGCCAAGATACAAAAGTTAAACTCGCGGATGGGCTTCAGGTAGTCCATTATGCTAAAAAGCTTGGGCGAATGCGTAAGGTTTGAGGTGATGGTCAGGTTGGACAGGAGAAGCATGCCCAGGATGAGAAAGGCGCAGATGCGGATAGCCCAGCCAAATCCCACCTGTGGAATAAGGTGCTGTGCCATCTGGGGGAAGATGACGCCCCCTACCGACGACCCGGCGACAACAAGTCCGAGGGCTATTCCTCGCTTCTTGTCGAAGTAGGTTTGGGCCTGTTGACGATACATCAGAATGGGGTGATGAGAGAGTCTAGACAACGGGGGTAACCCACGGCGGTCAAGGCCGGAGAGAAAACAAGAGATGAGCCCACCCCAGAGCAGATCGATTGGCTCAGAAGGATCTGGTAGTACTTGCTCGAGATGCTGAGCATCATGAGGCCAAAGACGTGCATGATGGAGCCAATCAAGATGGGCACCTTTGGTCCGTAATGGTCGAAAATCTTGCCTCCGACGGGAGAGAAGAAAAGCATGCAAAAGACTAAGCCAGGTCAGGATCGCGGATCATCATCCGGGAGGTTACAGCACATGAGAATGGACATCTGGGGCTGACTTACACTCGATTGACGTGATCCAGGCAATATCAGAGCTCGAGTAACCCTTCAACTGAACTTGTTCGTATTGAGCTTGGAACAACCCAATGCAGTTGACCCAACCGAACGTGGCAAACAGGGCAGCCGAAGAACCCGCGACTGTCAGCCATCCTCTGGTCCCCCCTTCAGGGCTTTGTTGAGGTTTCTCGTCTGTCTCCTTCTCAGGTCGGCCACCCTCTAGGGTAGCGACGTCGAGAGTGCTGCTGGTGTTGGACATTGTGAAGTTGGGTTTAATATGTGATGATACAAGGGTTTAATTGTGCTGAATTGTCTTGAAGATGATTCTACATGGCTTCTAGAAGGAAAAGGGTCATTTTATATATCCAGTCGTTCAATGTCCTTGAAAACTAACATGATATCAAAATATGCCCGAAGTTCGGCATCGGTTTACAAGCTCGGTGATATTTATCATTGCGTAAATGATCTGTAAAACCCGTCTAATTTTAGCCTACAGCTGTCTGACTTATTCTGTCAGTCTCCAGTCAGCCAAAAGTTCGGTCTTGACAAGTTCGGGGATAAAGTTCGGCATTTCAATCTCACTCACTTATATCCATCTCGGCGTTCTCATCCCCGATCGACTCATTCTTCAGGCCGGCTTCAACTTGTCAAATCATTATCCATGTCTTCAGCAGCTTCTTCAACAGGAAGTCCTCGACCCAAACGCCGAAGACGTCGACCGGCGCGGTCGTGTGAGCAATGTCGGCGTCGCAAGATTCGGTGCGACATGGGACAGCCTTGCAACGGCTGCGTCCGGGCCCGGGTTTCGATGGAGTGCTCATACCGAGATGGGGGCTCCGGGGATGCGGCTGCAGTGCCTGCCAAGAGCCGGGATCTGGCATCTGCCGAGACGCGTCCAGAAGCAGGGGAGGGGATCGAAGCATCTGGACGGAGGAGAGTAGCAGCAAGGCCGGCCCTGGTGGGGGATTATCTCCGAGCTCAGATACCACGCCAACCATCAAGACCAGAGACTGACGATGACGTGCAATTGACGAATCAGGAATCTTCACTCTTGGGCAATGCTTCATCCTCCCAGCCTCTGATCTCAGCCTCGGCCTCATCATCCACTTGTATACCACCACTCACACCAAGACTCCGACATGTCCCCGAGAAGACGAAGCTGTTTGGCCAGACACACTGGCTTCATACAGCAGAGAGGGTTTGTCTCCCTATCTTTGATCATCGTTCAAGAGTCATTATGAAGTCTTGGTGGCTGACACCTCATCAGTTTCCCATCTCGGGATCGTTCCACCCTGTCCAAGTTGAACCATGGTTCAATGATGCCAAAGCCGATCTGATCGAGACCTTGCAAGAGGCTCGAAACCTCCGATTCGCCCTCAAGAAACAGAACGCAGCCACCCTTGAGCAGCCCATCCAGGACTTGCGTGAGACTCTCCCCGTAAAAGAGACGTGCGATGATCTCATCCGGTGTTATCTCCGCACCCTTGAGCCCATGTACCGAATCATCCATGTGCCGTCCTTTTGGAACGAGTACAGCCAAGTGTGGGTGGGCGAGCATGCGTCAACTCTTCAACCTGTCTTTCTCATCAAGTTGACCTTGATACTTGCCCTCGGAACCACCTTCAAGGAGGCCTCTGATGATGCCGAGGCTAGCCACCTATGGCGACTTGCGCAGACCTGGATACAGAACGCACAGTGGTGGCTAACAGGACCAAGCGAGAAGACCACATACAATCTAGATGGTCTTCAAGTGTTTTGTCTCTTGCTCCTTGCTCGCCAGACCACATTCAACTGCCGTGGCGCAACGTCATGGCTCTCCTCAGGGTCGCTGCTCCGCGCTGCCATCACCATGGGGCTTCACCGCAACCCCAAGTTGTTCCCGGGCCTCTCGCTGTACCAGAGAGAAATTCGTGCACGCCTCTGGACCACAGTTTTGGAGTTGTGTGTGCAGTGCTGTCTTGACCTCGGCCTACCGATCAACCTCTCCGACATCGACTACGATGCTTGCGCACCATCCAACTATAACGACTCCGATCTCGAATCCGGTTCTGAACCAGCACCGAAACCTCTGGACACTCCCACTGATTCGAGCCTGCAAGTCTTGTTAGCACAATCTCTTCCGTTAAGGGTCGAGGTGATCCGCCTGCTCAACGATTTTCGCCACCAACAATCCTACGAGAAAGCTTTAGAGATAGGAACAAAACTGCGCATCGCGTGCCGTGATGTGGCAGCCTTCTTCCACTCAACGAAGGTTACTGATGGAAGTTTCGCGGATACGTGCAGTCTCAGACCGAACATGTTCCATCGGAAACTGATGGATATCCAACTAAGACGGTTCATCATGTTTATCCACCGCGACTTCATGCTACAGGCCAGGGCCGATCCTAGATTCTACCTCTCCCGCAAAATATGTGTTGAGGCCGCCTTAGTTATCGCATCAAGCGACAAGGGGGCTGATCTCACCCAGCCCATTCAACGCTGGGAGGATACATGGCGCCTTGCTCTCGTTGGTCGGGGAGTGTTCAAGTGCTCCTTGAGCTTCGATGCCATGTTGATCCTATCCCTCGAGGTCATCACTCAGCTACAGGATGAAGCTGCGCCGAGTTACGAAGCCGATGTCCTCGATGAGATGGCTAAGGCTGGCCGCGCCCCCCTGATCCAAGTTCTGGAAAGCATGCAAGAACAGCTAACACAACTCATTGCGCGAGGCAACACCAGTCTCAAGAGACTCTTGTTCGTCAACGCCCACCTAACGCAGATCCGCGCGCTAGAGTCAGGCCAACCGATGAAGCAAGCAGTATATGAGGCCCACGCCCAGACCTTGCGCAACTGTGTTGCAGTGCTGCGTGAGACGGTCGCTGCCGCGACACCCCAGGAGTCTATGGCAACTGCGGACACTCTGAGCACCGACTTTTTCCCTCCCGAATTCTTCTCAGCAGTACGTGGATATCGCCCAGGTAAAAATTTCTCAGTCATGTCGCTAACTAGTGGCCCAGGAGAACCCCATGGAATGGGACATATCCAGCCTCCTGGGTATTCCTACCATGAGCAGAGACGGCCAGGCTCAATGGCCTGTATCATATTGATATCATCTCCTATTTAAAGGATGGTTTGTACAGTTCTTGAAATAATGGAACGGTACCGAGTGTCCATAATCCAAGGGGGAAACCCACAATACAGGTGGAACACAGGGAATGGGGTATCTTGCAAAGAGCTGGCAGAAAAGTACAGGATTCTTGCATCAGGTCGTTGGTATTCGCAGTCCATTAGTCGTCATAATACCCATCATATGTACCTTGCATTGCTTGCGTGCTCACCCATTCTTCGCTGGCTAACCCTCTCATGCACCTCATCTGAAGTCCATGAGGGTCCTTGTGCCAGTCACAAGCAAAATCGCAGTCGGGCGTGTCGGTTGCTCCAAAATACTTACAAATGGTGGCGTGTCGACACTTGTTTGTGCTCTCACAATATTCGGCTAGGGCTTGGAGACTCTTGAGCCTAGCCCTCTGGTTTGTCTCTTCTTTAGAATCGGATCGAATCATTCGCGTCACTCGTTCCAAGTCTTCTCGGCTGTAGTATAAGAAGCAATAGCTCGCGTTACCGTCTCGGCCTGCACGACCGGCCTCTTGGTAATAGCCCTCAAACGACTTGGGAATGCGCCAGTGAACCACGAAGCGTACGTTGTTCTTGTCGATACCCATGCCGAAAGCAGTTGTGGCAACGATAATATCATAACCAGGGTCGTTGCGGATCCAACGGGAGAGAGTCTCCTCCTTGACGTCCTTGGGGAGTTTGGCATGAAAGGGCCGGGCTCCGATGCCCTCATCTCGAAGGGAAGATGCGAGAGATTCACATTCGTCTCGAGATATGGTATAGATGATGCCAGGCACACTCTCCACCCTCTCATTGACTTGTGTCAGCTCGGCCAATCGTTCATCGGCACGACGGCGACTGTAGACACCTCGAATCCACCGTAAAAAGTCATTTAGACGGTTCTCGTCCTCATCTTTGGTGTACCGAATCTCAAGATGCAGGTTTTGCCGTTGAGGGTTCATGAGAAACTCCTTCGTCCTCTCTGGCGTCTGATCCAGTTTCAGAATGGATAGCACATCCCGACGAACCTGTGGATTCGCTGTCGCAGTGAGGCACATGATGGGGACATCCGGGAACGTTTCTCGAAACCATGAAAGGCGCTTAAAGTCTTTTCGAAAGTCATGGCCCCATTCTGAGATGCAATGAGCTTCATCAATGGCTATGCGGGCAAGCTCCTTTTGTTTGTGGACCAATTGCAGGCGTTCGCGGAAACGGAGGCCAGAGCATAGTTCGGGTGTAACGTACAAAAGACGGGTCCTCGGATGCCCAGTCTCAAGGTCACGTTGGATACGGTCACGCTCCTTAGGCGGGGTGGTGCTGTTGAGAGAGTTGGCGTCTATCCCGGAAGCTTTGAGAGCTTCTACTTGGTTGATCTGGCAAAGGATTAGATCTGGTACTAACGAAGGATCCAAGACTCCTTACCATTAGACTCAGCAAAGGGGATACAACGATGGTAACTGAGGTGCATCGTTAGTAGAAGGCCAATACTCAGTGATTAAGCGACATGACTTACTGCCTTGGTCGATGACTGCCGGCAATTGAAAGCACAAACTTTTGCCAAACGATGTGGCGGCTTGAACGTAAACATCGTAACCATCAAGGGCGGCCTCGATAATCTCACGCTGGTGCGGCCTGTTGGGGGAGGCTGCGAGTCAGATAATGCGGGTTGTGATGCAGGAATAATTGCGGCAAACCTGAAATCGTCCTTGTTGAACTGCCTTCTTAGTGTGAAGCCAATGTCTGTGCATGAATTGGTCCTCTTGAGAGGAGGCATTGTGCTTGCGTCAGCTTGAGCATAGATTTACTGCGTGAATGCTTGGAGATGTGTCGTTGAGCGGAGTGGAGCCGTGAGCTACCGACCACTCAGTTCATAGCAAGTGGTCAGAAGCCGCTCCTTTTCCGGAACTCGATAATGGTTCACACTGGTGTTGTTAACCTATAGCTCTAGCTTGCGTGTCCAGGTGGATTGGTAGGAGTGTTGGCTGACTTACAGAGTTGCAGTGAGGAGGGTCTCTATTTCTCCTTTTGGCAATCGTATCGACCTCTCGGCGACCAAGATCCACCAAATTTTCCAGGGTCTGCAGCCCTGCTATTAGTGGTGCACTGGTGTCTCTGGTGAGCGTGGTGAAGGATGAAGTGATGCACAGGGGTGTGAGCGAGATCGCCATGCGTTGCCGGAGTCGCGATATCTCCGTACCCCAGCTTCGGAGTCGGGAAGCTGGAAGGCGGGCCTGGCGGTCACGTGCACCCCGATTCCGAGTCGGCCGAAGCGTTTTGTCAGCTCCCTCCGTGAGCCTCTCTGTCAGCATCGAAACAGGCTATTTACGTCTCATCACTCCTACGACATATGGTTGGCGCACAATCGGAAGCAGTGCATCGAGTTACAAGGCGTGTCGGGGTTGGAATTCACGATACGGGGACCCTGAGTCTTGTCTCAGCCAGCAACTGGCTGCACCTGCTACATACACGAACGCCGACCGCGGGATGATGTGATGGGTGTGGTCAGCAGAGAGACAGCAGAGACAGCCTAGTGGTCTGGCCAAGGAGAGTGTGCCAGTGTCAGCGCCTCGAGCGCCAGAACTGAGTGCGTGCCTTGCATTACTCGTCGGAGGCTTGGACAGGGGTCGACGACTCGACTGAGCCCGTTCCAGCCAGAGCAGCCAGACAAGAGCCTAGGCCGCCCTCCAACAGCAGCCATCCCTTGATGGATGCCAGTGACGGCGTCGACGGACGGTTGAATGGAGACGCTTAACGGGCTTTGTGTTGTTTCATAGGTTGACATTACCCCTCGTCTCCCACTTTTCTGTTGCTTCCAGTGCCTCCAGGAACGGTCCCGAGCCTGACAGCTGTCCCTCGTGTTGTGTGCGTGTCGCTTGTCTGGGCATCTTGTCTAGTGTGTCGCCCCTGTGCGACCATGTCCTCCTGTCCTGTCCCCAAGCTGGCTGGGCTGTGGATGTGGATGAATGGACAAGGAGCCATCCCTATCTCCCAGCATGGGTTCATCTGGATGCCAGTGCTGGCCAGTCTCTGCCCGTGAATCTCGTACTGTGCGTCAGCGGCCGAGCGGTGGCGGGTGCGCTGGCCAGTCAGTGGACAGACCAGACCTGGCGCCTGGAGGGATGCGGCGAGCAGCGTGCCTGTCAGCGGCTGCCGCAAACCCTCCAGGTGGCCGGGCCCTGAATTGATTGAATAGGTTGGAAGAGAAAGAGGGTTTCTGGGGTGAGGGTCCTGGCGCCAGCTTACAGCGCGCCTTAGCCTCTGAGACGGCCCCGCACTGTGTTTCACCCGCCCACATCCCACGACCCGCGCGCCCTGAGACCGACTGCTGGCGTCGAGGGCCCCACGTTTGAGGTGCGTGCTGTGACCAAAACACTTGGTTACCCCTATCTGGTGCGCTATCCCCTATCTAAGCACATGGGACCGGCGAGTGACAGGGGTGGCTGGGAGGAAGTGGGAAAAAAATCCTCCAGGCGGCGAGAGGGCCTGGCATATGGATGCGAGTTGAGTTGAGTTGCGGTAGCCAAAGCATTTTCCTTTGGCCGAAAGGTGGACTCTGGATGGATGCTAAGTTTGGCCGGTAGCATTCAAGTGGGCAGCCAAGACTTTCTCAGCAAGGCGCTAAGGCACCTTACCTAACATTGGTTGCAGCATGTGCCTGAGATCCCCCGTCGATCCAGCTCCCATTACAGTCTCGATTCTTTTGGGGATCTTCCATTTTTCTCGACTCCTCGGTTGAGCTCGACGTAGCCAGTCCGCGATAAAAGCAGCAGGCCAAGAGACCAAAGTGGGAGACGGACGGGGGATATCCCAGCTATTCTCACCACACATCCTTACCTTACCAAAGACGGAGTCCTGGCCCCGACCTCATCGCCTCCACGTCCGCATCAGCTCATCATCGCGGCGGTCCTTCCCGCCCCATTTCCTCCTCTGGCATCTTCCTCAGCAATCCTCATCCTTGGGTAAGCTTCGCCCACTGAATCCTCCTCGATTGCTGCCATCGGGCACCTCTCGCCCCTTACCTCTCTTCGACGACGAACCTCAATCGACTTCAATTCCATCTCGACAAAACAGGCCCGAACCTGAACCACGCGCCGCCTGCTGGCCTTTCCTATCCAACAACCATGACCCTGTCGCACTCGTCGCTACCACAGCCTTCATTGGCCTAAACAAGAGTCTTCGATCGCGGGCTTTGCTCCGCTTGAGACCCGAGAGCCTTCGCTTGCGTTTGCATCTGCGTTTGCGCCTGCGCTCTGGTCGAGAACAAGAGACAAACGCAAAAGACAAGCCATAGAGGGGCTTCTGAAACGTCTCATCCACAACTGTCGACATACCCGTCATCGAAATTCCTAACGCTCTCGCCGTCGATCGATTACTCCACCGGTGCGCCCTCCGCACGTTGCCTGCCTCAACCGATTATTCATATCATCCTTCTTCCGCCATGGAGCGTCCAGACCGACTTGCTGGCTCGTCTGTCGGCTCAGCATCACAACCACCAGTTCCCAGGAACTTGTCCGAGAACCATATATCTGGGAGACGCCCCGTCCCGAATTCGGCTGCTACTTCGAACGGCCCGCCGCCTCCTCCTCCTCCCATCCCCAACCTCCGCGGTGTTCCCTCCAGCGCGTCCCTCTCCACCGGCGGCATGTCGTCTGCCCAGGTCATCAACCTCGCGCGCGAGGCCATGCGGAACGCCCTCGAGAGTGAGAACAAAGCTGCCGAGGCCGGCGCCGTCGGCACAGGGCTCAAGACCGGAGTCACCATTGATCTTAGCCGCAAAGGCATACAAAAACTGCCCGAGGAGGTAGTTGATATTGTCAAGGGTGAATTGGAACGGTCTGTGCCCTCGCTGGGATCCTCTCTAACCAGGCGCCCGGGCACTGATACTTACATGGTGTCCAGACTAGCATTGTCACACAATCAGCTCTCATCACTGCCAGCCCGATTTTCCGAATGCACCTCACTACGATACCTCAACATCAGGGGCAACCAGATCAAGGAGTTTCCCATGCCTGTACATCTCTCGTCTCTAGCTTTGAGAAACGTTTTCTGACAAGTAACAGCTTTGCGATCTGAAGTCCCTAGAGATTCTCGATCTTGGTCGCAATCAGCTTCGAGTCCTTCCTCCCGACATTGCCAGACTCTCATCTCTGAAAGTCCTATCCGTTCCTAAGAACCAGATCCGAGAACTTCCCCTCTGTCTTGCCGACATGGGCTCCCTCCAAGTGATCAAGTTTGAAGGAAATCCCATCAGCTTTCCACCTCGAGACGCGATACAAGTGCAAGCCCCAAGCCCACCGAACGAGGGTCTTTTGAGGGACAGCGAAGTGACAGAAGTCGCAGTGACTGCGCACATCAAAAAGTTCTTGAAACAACATGCTCTCAATGGTCGACTCGAGGCTGAGAACACGGGAGACGAGTCGAGCGAAGGGGCCGAGACTCCCCGCTTCCCACTAAAGAGGGTTGCGAGTGGGCGATTCCCGATCAAGGTGAATGGCACCGATTTGTCAGACATTCGATCGCCCAACATTGGCTCGCGCCCACCGCCGATCCCCTCAAGATCACATTATCGAGGCCTTTCACAGCAAAGCACTGCTGTTCGACGGCCTGGCGTCATGCCCCTCACGATCGGAAACGTCAACGAG
Source organism: Fusarium duplospermum (assembly GCA_003946985.1). Taxonomy (NCBI): domain Eukaryota; kingdom Fungi; phylum Ascomycota; class Sordariomycetes; order Hypocreales; family Nectriaceae; genus Fusarium; species Fusarium duplospermum. The sequence continues at coordinate 41,983 of NKCI01000234.1, read as the reverse complement.
CGAGTTCGCAGCAACTCTGAGAGTTTGTTGCGAGCGGACCGGTCGGAGAGCCGCAGCAGACGGATGGGGATTGTTTCAAGAAAACCATCAGATCTGGGCACTCTTGACGAAATGCAGGTCAACAATCGCTTCAGTCATTATCGTGGCCTAAGCCATGGTTCAGCCATGCAGGGAACCCCGATAGGAACCAAGAGTCCGGCGACTCCAACGGAACCATATCTTCAGCGCCCGATCTATGTGAGACGGCTTTCTGTGTTACCCGAACGACGCCGAGAGTCAAAGATTTATGATCCAGTCGTTGAAGCAGCAAAGGGGATCCTATATTCGATATTCCAGATCCACCCCATGATCCAGATGCTGATGAGTCTCACAAGCGACGGATCTGCCAAGCGGTCGAGTCTTGAGATTGTCTTTTACAACACAAACTCACACGTGGAAGAGCTAGAACAGGAGATTCAGAAGCATGAAAATGCCTTGGCCGATACTGACGACCTTGCGCACCGGGAAAACGAGAATGTCCATCGAGCTTGTCATACACTTGTCAGCGCGTATGGACACGTGTGCACGCTTCTGGTCGACAACATCGATACGTTTGTGAACAATGGAGATGCCCGCTATATCCGGTCTCTCTTGATGTTGCTGTACAACAGTATCATGGAGCTTCGGGTAACGCTCGCATCTTTGAGTGCTGAAGAGGGCCCTCAGCAAATCGCACCTGAGAGAGACTTAACCAGCAGTCGCACCATCAGACCACACGTCCGAGAACCGTCGATTACTCCAACAGTGGAGAGGCCTACGGGAGCACGCAACCGGAATGGCACTCTGGTGCACCATCCGATCAATCTTCGTGTTGCTACTGACGTCCCAGTGCGTCTCTCAGCAACATATGTCAACGGCAATGGACGCACTGCTACAATCACCTCGGCCACCCCACGATCTGGAGAGTCGTTTTCTTCGATAGGCAGCCGAGGGATGTCTTCCGAGTTTACCGAGGAGGACCGACAATTCGAAAAGATCTTCCTGTCCCTGCAGAAGTCGACAGACCTTGTTATGCGGACACTGCCTAGTTTCCAAGTACAGCTTATGGGCGGCCTTAGAAATGCGGTGCATCAGCGTACGCCGGAGAGCATCATTCAGCACTGGAAGGGGCTGATTAGCGGGTGTGGTGTCGTCATCCAACAGACGGAGGCGCTGAAGAAGAGACTCTCGCTCATCAAGTTGAAGGAGCCTGGGGTTCGAACGCAGGCGAGCTTCTGGGGAATGTGCAGCAACTTCAGCCATTCTTGGGCGGACATGATTGAGCAGATCAAGTATGGACCCAACTCGGTACCACTGCCACCAGACACGAGAGCTCGTCTGCGACCGATCCAGCAAAGTATCAAGGAGACAAGCAACATCATCTACCAATCCCCTTGGCACTATCTCTTCCGACCGATGGCCAATAACGGGCCCACGTCGTTCCCGGCGCACGGCATGTCGCCAACCCAGGTCCCAATTACACCGCAGAGCGCTGCCTTGGGACCTGCAATGCAGGCAACGGTTCCCACCACACCACAGAATGGATCATTCGCAGCGGCGTTTCACGGAAACGTTTTTGACAGAGCCGACGCCCTCATGGCGAACCCCGGCATCTCCATGGGCCGAAACGGAATGAGCAAGGGGCACATGGGATTCAGTTCCCTCTCTTCCATTTCGTCCATGTCATCAGATGAAGGCAGTATGCACTCTTCGCCCTCGGTCTTGGGATCGCACGGGCCCCTCGGGCCGATGCCTTTGCGCCTCAATGGGGGTAGAGTTGCCTTTTGAGCGTTGTCGTCTGGTCACATGCCTGATTTGGATATCGGAGTCTGGATGACTAGACAGGCGAGCGCCGTCGCCGTTGCATACTCAAGACGAAGAGAAGGAGGAGACATATTTTTGATATAATTTTGTGTTTTTTTGAACAACTACCAAGGCGTATGGTATTACGCTGATAGTCATTCCTTTACCGCATAGCCTTGGCGTTGGGGACTCAGTTGGTTGCTTTTTTCTATATGCCATGCCAAAACAGGGCCACGGGAGGTAATTTGCATTTTAATTTTTCAAGGCGGGAGGAATCACAGCTTGCGTACGGGTATAATGCTTAAACTATTCATGGATGTTGGCGGGAGTAAAATTTGGTGGGAGAGGCATCATGAGCTGGCGGTGGCTGGACCAAGGACATGTCGCCTACAATACATACATACATACGAACAAAGGGAGCTGCTATGGGCGGGAGGAGGTTTTGCAATTGTACATTAGCCGTACAGCCAATATAATGCTGCTGGTATTGCGAATATGAAGCAAATGCGACACATCTTGAAGGGCAATCTCGTGCTATTCACGCATAGTATAAGCAGCTCGTCCGGCCCATCACAATCCATGCTCTTCCTCTCGAACACGAAGAGCGCTATGTGACGTACGAGGTGATTGCACCGTTTCACCCATGTGTCTATCCTGCAGATGCTAATTATTCCAGTTCCGTCTCCCATCCTTCTGGTCGTGGTGGGATGCGGACGACAATGGCATCGACAGAATTGGAGTTGTCGGAGTTGGGGAACCTGCTTTGGGGGATTTGGGTCCTGAAATTGATTTAAGAAAGTCAATAAAATAACCTGATCTACCTTGACTGATTCCTCTCTTGCTTTGTCCATAGCATTTTGCAAATGTATGCGAAATGTGTCAATGTTAGATCCCATGATGTTGGATAACAGCTTGGGCTCATGCGGGTGAAGAAAAAAACGAGACACCAGGGCAGAGATATCACAACCCGTCCTTCTCTCAAGGTAGTCACTAAGATACAATAATAGTAAAGCAACAAGAAATTAAAACGATCCAATATATTTATTAGATTAGGATATAATTTTATTACATTTATATAAATTTCTCTTTGATTTTTAACAAGAGTTAGATCTTCTTTGCCGTTTTGGTGTGTCGTGCAGCCGCATGATATGTGCCACCCCACCAGCATGCATACAACGAGTACATCAGCTGCGCATGAAACAAGTCCATCGAAGCCCATTGCTGAGCTCCTACTAGCATGTTTCTCCTCTCCTCTAACCCCCGAGAATCAACTCGGAAACTAAAAACACAGCCTTGAAAAAAGAAAAACCCCCCATCATGTCAGCTTCGAGGTCATCTCAGCAGGCCAGCTCCTCGTCCTCGCGCCCGCCGACTTCTCCTCCGCCGTCCATCGCGTCGCCGTCAATCGCGCATGCTCACGCTCACGCGCAGATTCCAGGACCGTCCTCGTCATCATCCGCGCAACGATCCCCGCCTCCTCCGCATCTGCAGCCGACGCTCCCTTCTCCAGAGACGCAGCGGCACGTCACTGAGGCGCGGCGCGCCGTCGTGGCGACACTCGAGAATATGATGGACTCGGAGCTGCAGTGGCGCGCCTCGACGTTGCACTCCAATGCCGCCGCCCTCGGGAAGCAGGCTAAGGATGTGCGTCGTGCTGCGGACGGACTGCGTCGCGAGAATGATCGGTTGGCTCGCGAGGCGGATGTTGCTGCTCGCAGGCTCAAGGAGCTCGGCAACGTCCAGAACTGGGCTGAGGTGCTGGAGCGCGACTTTCTCGTCCTCGAGGAGACGGTACGTTTGGCCAACGGCGAGGGGAGTTGTAGTTGTAGCTGCAGCGATTGCGGGAGCGGGAGCGGGAGCGACAGCGAGGACGAGATGGATGTGGATGGACCGAAGAAGGGGGTCGATTCTCATGGAAAGTCGAGCATGGAGGGCATGGCGATTGACACGGGACACGGCATGCCGGGGACCTTTTCGGATGCCAGCCGAAGCTTGACGGACCCTGAGTCAAGCATGGGGAGAGGAACCAAGGGGTCAGATACGGCGTCAATGTCGACGGCGTCGCGATGAGGACGAGAACCGAGTTATGAGGAATGACTTTGTATATCATGACGATGCTTGACGAACACGATGATTTATAGGCGCTGGGGGTATTTCATGACAAGGACATTCGCTCTATAAACGTACACATAACATTCCATTCACTTTTATCTTATAACCACGCCCGATTTCCTCTAACCTTCTAACCTTTATCAGAGCCCCCCTCTTGATGCTCGTCAAGCAAATCTACCTCCCCACCATTACCAGTAGAATCCTTTCGATCACAGCAAAATCACAGGAGACCGGGGAGAATGACATATCGCTTCTTCTTGTAGTTGTCACCAAACTCCTTGCGGTACGCACGCTCCTTGGCCTTGCCCCAGAAGAACATCTGCGCGGCGCCAATGGCGATGAAAAAGGCGACGCTCCAGTCACGGCTGGTAACAACCATGCCAAGCCAGGCAATGATCTCAAACATGTAGTTGGGGCAGGTGACAAGCTCGAAGCCGTGGCCGACGGGGATCTTGCGCTCGGTGCCGCCGGTAGATCGCAGGCTGGCCAGGTACCGGTGGACAGTGGCGTTGCTCAGCTCACCAAACAGGTAGATGACGAGACCGAGGATATCCATGGCGGGGACGTCGGCCCTGGCGGCGAGAGAGCTCGGGTGGTAGAGGCAGTAGGCGCAGAGGCCGCCTGAGACGACCCAGTAGAAGAAGCTGTTCTTGAAAATGTTCTTGATGGGCATGGTGTTTGCCGAGAACTTGTGGACGAAGAGGGTCTCGTACTCGCGCTTGAGGAAGTGAAGCATGATCATGTAGAACGAGAGCCACTGGGTTGAAGACATGGCACCGGCGTTGCTGTACAGGTAGGGACGGGCGAGGACGACACCGAGGTGGATGAGGAGGGGGCCAATGTACTCGACGACGAAGACGGTTCTCCAATCCATCTGAGGACCTGCATTGCATTGTTAGAGCGTGTTATTCGATATTGTTGAGTCTGTGCAGACGTACCCATATCCTTCACGAGGGTCTCGCCAGCAGCAACGACAGCAGGCTCATCAGAGATGCGAGCCTTGCGGTTCTTGAGGGTCTTCTTGGTGGAAGGATCGTAGAGGCCAATTCGGTTGTGGTCGCTGATGCCAGCAGCCTTGGCAATCATGATCTTGACATCTTCGACGGTGGTGTCGGGGCCGAGCTCGACAGAAGCTGGGAGCTTCTTGATGGGTTGCTTCGGAGCTAAGGGGGTGTTAGTTAATAGCTGTATATAGGAGAAGAATGTGTTCGTACAGCGATTTGTGAGCTTGAGAGTCGTTAAAGTGGCCATCTTGAATCGTGCCGAGGAAATTGCAAGAAAAAAGGAGGGGGGAGAGGTTCCTTTGGTGTTGAGGACACTCAAGATATTTACCTGGGTACACGTTTAATCTCAAAGTGGATCAAGCCCGCGCCAAGGCCTCGGGATCGGCGGGGGTGTGTTGCTCCTTCCCCTTGGACTAATCAACATGAGCCTGTCAACTTTGTTGGGAAAAAATGACATCGATTCCCTTGCCCATGTGCTTATGGCATGTGATGTCAAAGGTTCGTCAAGTTTGAGCGCTGCGATATTCTGCTTATGTATTTTCTTCTTCTTTCTTCTGCAATACGTATTTACTCGTGGGTGGCATCGAGGGCCTCATTTGCTACTGCTGGACGGGAACCGAGGCTGTTATCTCAATCTGGTTCGGAGTATTGAATGTGACTTCTTTGGGGATGAATTGGGCGATAATCAACTTGAACAGGCTGAAGTCTTTATTCTTTTCTCTTATAGGCAGCATCTGTAGTGTATAGTCCAGCAATCTAGATGCGGGAGCCTCATGTCTCCTTTGTCAGTCGTCCCAGAATGGTTGAAGCAAAACATCTCCATCAAGTTCATGAATACAAAGAATGCAATGCACCAAGAGGGAAACTCACTAGAGCTAGCATCTCTACTTTTTCTAAATTCCAATTACCCAAATCTGTAAATAGTGATACCCTCCCTATTCACCCCGATATTGTCGCTTCTCCCAAGTGGTCATCCCTTACCATCATCATGAGAAGCCATGATCAGTCTCCATTTTGAAAAAATGCCAGTGAATCACCAGCACTAACCCGTCATTACCGCATTTGAATCAATAATAGGCACAATACCCGTATTGTCGCAAGAATAGTGCGCCTTCGCCCCGTCGGGACAATAATTGAGCATCTGAAATGCTTCACCCCGACCACACCACAGACTTTGCTTGTAAATATCTTCTCGTCGAGAAACAGGTTGAAAACACCTTTACCTTCTACACAACTCGAGCTCTGCCCCTCAAGCATCAACGTTCAAGGCTTCAGCTGCGACTCGGCCTGGGACTGTTTGTGGTCGGTCGCCCTATCAGCGTTTGCCTGGCAGCTGGTAGCCAGCTGTCGCGCATTCACATCGCCAACCCGACATTCGCAAAATTTCTGGCCTCTGGCGGCAGGCTCTTTGTTTACTTTTGATTTCGCTGCCTATCCTACATCATTCACTTGATTTCGTCATTCCTACGGACCTACGCAACCGATACCTACCGACATCATATCCTCTGCCTCAGTCCTCGACCAACCTACACAAACCGCCCAAGGCCTTTATTTCATCCTAGCATTTTCTTCTGCTCTGCTCTTTTGCTCGCTCTTGCTTGATGAATCAAGGTACAGTTGATTGAGTGAGTCTCTTTGCCACCCTACGTCGTCGATGAGCGAGCGATTAACTCATGATGTCCTAGAGATCAGCCATCGATGTTCCTCGAGAAAGGCAACATCACGAAAGAGAAAAGGAATATCCAGTATTTGAGTGCCTCTTCCATCTTCGGCCTCATGTTCACGGTCAGCCATCATATCAACAATCACCTCCTCTACCCACCTCGTCCCGTCAAGCCCGGCTGCATCCCGCTTGCAGCAAGCATCCTCCCCCCTATACCCGACCATCTCGAGAACCATTACGCAGCCTCTTTTCCTCTGAAGCGTATGGCTTGACGAGCCCATCGGTCGTTACCATGAATCCTTGTGCGCCCGCCTTCGTCCCAAGCTCTCAGTCGTCCGAGTCGGACCCTGATTCTGCCAAGAAGCCCTCGCGCTCGCCTAGCAAGAAGCGTCGTCCGACTCGAGATGCCCCCTCGTTGAAGCCTAAGCCTAAGCATCAGCGTAACAAGTCCAGCGTTAGTTCAGCACTTGACCCCAAGAAGTACGATACAATGTTTCCCTCCCTCCCAAGCGCCAGCCCGCCCCAGGAGCAGCCGGTTCAAAAAGCGAAGAAAAAGAGGAAGAAGAGGGCTAAGAAAGTTAGTGTCCACAGTCCAGAAGATGGAGATCCCTCCAAGCCATCTGGAGCCTCCGCCGAGGGTCAGACTGCCCCAAAGCCGACCATCCAAGAGGAGACCGTCCAAGAGGCCCCTGAAAAGCCTGAGCCTAAGCCCGAGCCCGAGCTTCTGAAACCCACCGTCTATACCCCAACGAAGCCGACTTTGGAGCTCCTCAAGCCTACCGTTTACACTCCGCCAACTTCCTCTCACACTCACCGTAGAGACAACCGAATTGATAACTTGCAAAGCCCAAGGGTCCGGGGAAATAGGCCCGTTGGCAGGTCGTCTAGACCCCGCCAGCGCCCTGATGTGCCGCCAACTCCCCATCAAGACCCAAGAAACCGAGGCCGAAGACATCCTGCAGCAGGTCCTCCCGTCACCATAGTTGGTACTCCAGTCGGCGTTCATGCTCCTGCACCCCTTGACCCAAACCTACTTCAAGGTGCCATGATGGGCTCTTTCGGTCCAGAGGGGATTCCGTTCCCGCCTATGTGTGGCCCAGCTCCTATGCCCTTTCCGCTCGTGCCTTGGAACATGATGCCCGTTCCCTGGCATCCGTACCAGCCTCAGATGCCTCTCACTCTGGAACCTGGTCTTGACGGGCAATTGTGGTCTCAGCCCCCTCTTCCTCTGGTCGCCACACAAGCTCCTCAACTGCAAGGGCAACACGGGTCTGGGTCTTGTGAGTCTTCCCAGCACAGTGATTCGCTAAGCACACCTCAAGCTACTGCCCTCAGAGCGCGTGGTGGTCATCAGGCAAGCAACTCCCTCGGCGCAGCCCAGGGGCCAGGCACAGACATCGTCCCCAGAACCCAGGTTGAAATGTTCAAGAACCAACAGAGAGCCAAGTCCTCCAGCCCCAGATGCCCCAGATTTCATTACAGAGGAAGAGCCACCTGGATGAAGGGGTCCCCTCTTGGTAATACTTGTCATATTGCCGCTCCCATCGACAAGGAGATACCAATGACAACCGCTGCCAAGACGTTCGACAAGCACCTCCGAGAGGTCACGGACCCCCGTAAGAGTACCGGCTTCATTCCGACTCGACAAGTCCAGACCTCATTGGGATCTCCTCGCGTGATGAACGGTCTGATTGCCAGCGGTTCCAATGACAGTCTGCTTCGCAACAAGAGGATGCCTCGGGTAGCGCTTCCTCAGCAAATCGGTTCATCTGTCGCAGGGTCATCGTCTCAACGTCGTGTTCTGAAACCCGTCAACTCTAACACACAATCATCCTCGGCTCTTACCGGGCCTGAGTCAGGTACATGGTCGCAGTCCAAGAGATGGACTAGCACGGCAACCAAGGAGCGCCAGTCGTTCCAGAAGATGATGGCTAACCTGCGATACATGGGTGCTGATCAGTCTCCTTTTGTCCCTCAGACTCCTGCAGAACTCACTGCTTTCAGAGCAGCCATCGCCGAGACCGAGAAACTCAAGCTCACAGAAGAGGTTAGTCGACTAGTTGCCCGAGCCACTGCCAAGAACGAAGACGGTGAGACAAAGCAACCCCTCGGAGAGCTGATGGGCGGTAAGATATTCTCGGATCATCTGTCCCCTGTTTTCGCCATGAACAATTGCTTCAACAAAATGTTGCCCAGCAACCTAGTGATGCAAGCTGAGTGGCCGCCTCTTTCGGAGTTCAAGGAAGAAGGTGACAAGCGTGCTGGTCGACCGGGTCGTTGCTTGCCACTCCCTCGTCTCAATCTGGTCGCTGCAAGGTACATCAACAGACCCTGGGATGTGTACAACCCTGATGGTACAATCCGCTGGGACAAGAAGGTAGTCCAGGTTGGTTCGCATTTCATCTGTGCAGTCACACAGCCAGACGCCTCCATCACGCCTCCTGTGGAGCTCAAAATCGATGCCCTTCATTTCTTGCTTCGAGCAATTATTGGTGAGATCGATGGAGTTGAATCCAAGGAGAGTAAGGAGGAGGTAAAGGAGGAGAAGAAGGAGGAGGAAATCTCCACCGAACAGGACACTCACAAAGAGCAAGAGTCGTGAAACCTGAAACATGACTTGATGAGATTTTTTGGTACAGACGGAGGGCATAAGTCTACTCACCTCGGATACGCACCAGAGAGTGCGTTAACAAGATTCGAGGGCGAACTCACGCAGCACTTCTGAAAGAAGATTCATCCCGCTATCACCGCCGGGGTTAACAAAGGTGAGGAGGGGAAGGAACATGAAGGTTTAGAAGAACGAGGCAAATGATCCCATCACATCGAGAGATTTAGAATGGCGAGCAATGCCGGATATGGGATTTTAGAATGTCAAACGAATCGAAAATCAAACGTTGGTCTCTACCTAATCATTGACATTCAAACTGTTGTTGTTCTGTAATTGAGTTGGTGCAAACGTGTTATTCCATTGGCTGGCTAACCACCCATCTGGAACCCTCCAAGCTCCCACCTCATCTGGGTAGATCATCACGTGCGAAGGAGGGCTTTGCGGAACAACGCACGCCCGTACCTCCGGAGTACGTACCTTCCGCTAGCGAAGCCCGCACCCACAACCACAATTTTCGTTCGCTTTTCCAGACTTTGACCCTCGTTCCCGCCAAAAAGTTCACTCCTCCCACATCCGCCAATTCGATTGCCTGGTGAGCGCCAACATCATCGGGTTAGTACCAGACGACGAGAAAGGAAGAACGACTCAATGCACTGCTTCGACGATATCGACTCCTGCCGATCTCGAATATCCAGCTGATTGAGTTCCTTTTTCCCCCCTCTGTCGCTCCCCTCTGCTCTTTGAAATATCATCCAGCTAACCACTTGGGAATTTCCTCCCCTCGCAGAAACCGCAATCATGGGTATCTCGCGTGACTCTCGACACAAGCGCTCCGCCTCCGGTGCCAAGCGCGCCTACTACCGTGCGTAATAATTCCGAAAGCCCGTATGATCCTTTTCACTGGACATACGTTCTGACCTTTGGCAACAGGGAAGAAGCGCGCTTTCGAGGCTGGTCGCCAGGGTGCCAACACCCGTATTGGCCCCAAGCGCATCCACACCGTCCGCACTCGTGGTGGTAACCACAAGTACCGTGCCCTCCGTCTCGACTCGGGCAACTTCGCCTGGGGCTCCGAGGGCTGCACCCGCAAGACCCGTGTCATCGGCGTCGCCTACCACCCCTCCAACAACGAGCTGGTCCGAACCAACACCCTGACCAAGAGCGCCGTCGTCCAGGTCGATGCCGCCCCCTTCCGACAGTGGTACGAGGCCCACTACGGCCAGCCCCTCGGTCGAAGACGCCAGAAGGCCCAGGCCGCCAAGGAGGGCAAGACCGAGGAGGAGGTCAAGAAGTCCAACGCCGTCGAGAAGAAGCAGGCTGCCCGACACGCCGCCCGCGGCAAGGTTGAGAGCGCCATCGAGAAGCAGTTCGAGGCCGGTCGATTGTTCGCTGTTATCTCCAGCCGACCCGGCCAGTCCGGTCGCTGCGACGGTTACATCCTGGAGGGTGAGGAGCTCGCTTTCTACCAGCGCAAGCTCCACAAGTAAATTGGCGGTTGTTGAAATCTGGTGAAGAAAGAAAGGACTGTTGGCCCCTGGTATGGTGTTCAAGGATTTCTCGCTGTCTTGGCATTTTCAAGGCATGATGAGCTTCACATAACGCATCGGAATGGGTCCTTAGGGAATAAAAATTTTTCTTGCGACGAATGCAATTTCATGATCAAGGTCTTTTCTCTTGCTACTTGTGAACCCGATCGTGTCTTGGTGTCGTGTGCATCTAATAAAGCTCTCCTTTGTCATTCATTGACGGGATAGGTCTCACTGAATCAACCGCCAACAGACTATAGAAGCATACAAGACATCCATCCTATAACGCCTACACACGTGGCATCGTTACTCCATGCCTTACAAGATGGGGTTTTCATGAGTGTTTCTTCTTTGTAGAATGCCAAAAACAATGCCGCCGTAGTCTTTTCCCATCATTACAAACATTCGCGATCCGCTCTGTCCAGCGAGCTGCCGCGCCTCAATCAAGGAAGCAAGCAAGCAAAAAAACCCTGACTGGAAAAAAAAGGGGCCATAGCAGGATCAGTAGAACAAGAATACTTTATACATGAAGCGTTGGTTCGGAACCAGATAACCAAAAATTGGGTTGTGGGTTGATTTGGTTTATGCAAACTGACGTTTCAAGTCGGTCCACTTGCGGTTCAGAGTCTCGTGCTGGGAGTTGATCTAGTACATGTTAGAAATGTGTCTTGAAGGGGTCAAGAATAAGAACTCACCTCTGCATAACGCAGCTTTGTCGCAACCAACTCCTCTTCGAGCTCAGAGAGCTCATTCTCGAGCCTCTGGTTCTCCTCGTGCACGTGGAGGTTGCGCTTCATTAAGTCATCACGCTCTAACTGCCATTTTTCCTCAAACTCCGATGGCTGCTTCTCGATGACGATCTTCAGCTCTCGGACTTGGCCTCTCATACTTTCGTTCTCATCCTTGAGCTCCTCGTTCTCGACTTTGGTGTGGACGAGCTCAGTTGCAAGGTCAGCCTGCTCTCGATCACAGGCTTCAACCCTCTCCTCGAGTCTTCGGACTCTGATGGCAAAGTTGTGGTTCGCCGTCCGAAGCTCATAGAGTTCATTCTCACGTTCTTTCTCAGCCTTGGTTTTCTCTTCCCACTCGGTGCTGTACGCCTTGAGCATCTCCGGTGTGATCTTCACCTCGCAGGCATCTCTGACAAGTTGATCAGCCCGGTACACCTCCTTGTCCATGCTGGAGCTTGAGCTTCCGAAGAAGCCATTCTCCAGAAGGCTTCCGTGGCTGGGATCCTTGTCAATGTAGACGTCAAAGACCTTGTCCTTCAGATAAGTGGTGAGCTGCTGCATGTCAGACAGCCCGAGAAGTGTGGTAGCGTTCTTCTGCATAAGGACAATGCCAAATCGGAGAATCGCCGAAAGACCCTCCGAGAGGATGAGGTCATAAATGCGTAGCACTAGTTGAAGGGGGAAACGGTAGGCAAAGAGGGTCAAGAACCACTGGGTTGCATAGAGGTGAGGAGAGATGCCCTTGCGGTGAAGGTGGCAGTACAGGGCAGGCTCGAAGTCTTCCAGCAGGCGTTCAAACTGATATAGGTGCATGTGCAGGCCAGGCATGTCCTGGATAAACAAGTCTCGCAACTTGTAGTGGTTCATCAATCTGACAAGTAGACAAAATGCTTCTTGCTCGGGCATCTATGTAAAATAATTAGCACTGCAAACGGATGTCTTGAGCTTGAACGTACGTTGAAAAGCAAGGGCATGATAAGGAAGTTCATGCCTTGAGCATATCCAACACCCTCGTCAAAGAGAGCATAGGCCTTGCAGACACCGAACAGACCCTCTTGAAGCCCGGCAGCAGCCGCATACTTTGAATAGCTAGTGCGGGCGCCCAGGTCACGGCGAATCGTCTTTTCGAGCTTCTGTAGCATAGCCGCATCTTCCTTTTCCTTTCTCTTTCGCTCAGCTGCAGCTGCCGCTTGGGCCTTCAAGATAGCTTCGGAATTCTTCTCGTTGGGTGACGGCGCACCTGAATGGTCCGAGTTAACAGAAGAAGCTGAGGATGTAACAGCGTCACCACTATGAACGCTAAGGTTTCCGTTGCTCAGCGAGCTGGTAGTTGTGCTGTTGCTGTGGCGGTCCTTGCTCCTGTCGGTACCACGGGTAGCCAGGTCCTTGTAAACAAGCTCCAAATCTTCGTTTTTGCTGTTGGCCAAGACTTGCCAGATGACTCCGCGGATAGCGCTAGGAATTCCGGTGGCGATGGCCTTGTTCAGCTCCTCAGCGCTAGTCCGGGCGACAGCAGCTGGCCCTTCATAGACGACAGACTGCCACAGGTCCCAATCAACCTTGTCCTCTGCCATGGCCGAGGGTCCGGCATTAACTCCGGACACAGTCCCCGGTGCAAGACCAGGGATCGGCTGAGGAACTGGGGACGGAAGGGGTTTCTCGTGAGGGTGAGCCTCCTCCACTTGAACTGCCAGGCCAGCAGTTCCGTTCACATTGTCGTCCTCGCCCTCGGGTGTCCGGGTGGTCTCCTCTTGTAGCCTCAATTGCTTAAATCTGTCTTTAAGACTAATCCGCTGAGCAGGCTCACTAGAGAGCGAATCCCCGTCCTTCTCTTCCTCAAGTCGGCTAAGCATCATTTCCGGGTTGCTTGTAAGGGTTGCGATAGAGCTGGCAGTCCCCCTTCGGGCCGTGCTATGAGGAGGTGGTGGAGGAGGGGTCTCCTTCTCTTTGCTAGAGTTCCGGGACAGCCAAGAGAAAGGGCTGGTGAGCTTTCGGCTTGGAGCTGCAGGTGGAGGCTGAGGTTGGGGCGGAGGCGGAGGAGGTGCGACGACCGCAGCTGGTGGTGGAAGGGATCCCCTTGAGGCGGCCTCCGCAGGGGGCGACCATGACATCGAGGGTAGGGAGATGTTGTTCAAAGATATCGATTTGTTATGCGGCTCCTTATCCTTCGGGGGACTCTTCGGGACTGCATTGTTAACGTTAGTACAAGTCGAGCGTCAGGGAAGAGTGTGGGCGGCGCCTCTTACCTGGAGGTGGAGGTGGAGCGTCGTCGTCGTCGTCGTCGTCAAGGCTAACGTTATCTAAGTTGGAGGTGCTAGAGATGCGTTTCGAGACAGAAGACGATTTCCGTCGAGGGAGAGGTTTCTCGTGGAGGCTTTCTACTTCGTCATCGGATTCTGAAGAAGAATCCACTGTCTTTGACGCCCGCTTGTCCTCTGAGCGATGTGTCTCCCCAGACTTCCGGTCGGATGGCTCCTCTGCAGCATCTTGTGCCGGGGTCTGGGGTTTGGTATATGAAATGGATCGCTTTGTGAGAGATCGCGCGGGAGAATGCGCTACAGCGTCTTCGAAGTTATCGTCAATATCGGTCACCTGTTTGGTTAGCATAGGGGTCCTCCAGCAAAAGGATGCAGTCTGTCGTGTGACAGTTGCGGTGGGAGAGGGCGAAAAGCGGAATCTACCTACAGGGTCGTCGTCAGACTCCGTGCCAGACGAGAGTCTCTTATTCTCGGTCTCCTTCTGCTGCGGCTTCTCCTCCTGCTTCTCGGGCTTCTCCTGCTCGGGCTCGGCGTGGGCCTGGGTCACCGGCGTGGTGACGGCTTCTGTCTGTGACATGGCTCCGAGGGCGGTCGGATGCTGAGCTGCGATGTGGTCTGGTTGTCGAGTAGACTATCAGTCGCCGAGAGGGAACGAATATGTGGCCCCTCAATTGCCGTCCATGTACGGAGGTGTAATACAGAGGGCGGTCAATGCGGCGATGTGCTGTGCGGTGCGGTGCGGTGCGGTGAGGGATAACGAGGACTTGAACGAGAGACTGAGCGCTGCGAGACGAAGCGAACGGAAGAATGCCAGAAGCCAGCTGTTGACAGAAATCCAAGGGGGGTTGTGGCGTTGATGCTGCTGCCCCTTTGCACGGAGAGAGTAGTCCAAGGTTCCAAGACCAAGTGGACTGGAAGCTCGGGGTTTTGGCAGTGAGGCGCTGACCCGCCAGAAATAAACTGGGTACGCCTCTCTAGCGAGCGTACCTCGGCGGGCTGTCTATGTCGGTGGCAGCGGCTGGCTGGACTGACGCCTGGGCGGGCGCTGGAGCTGTGGATTTAGGGGACGCCCTGATTCCCCAAGTCGGTGCTGTAAAACGTCAGGCGGCGTACCCTGGAATGGAGATCTCTCCCTCCACCTTGTGGCAGACTGTGATGGCCGTTGCGTTGAGTGCTGGTTCCTTGCTCGCCACGCAATGGCTGGGCTGGCACTGGGAATGCTGCGAATTTAAATTCAAATCATTGATTCTGAATGGGGGCTTGCCAGTCTCGGCGCGCAATTTACCCAACTGTTTGCCCCTTGCTTCTTACCGAAACGGAAGGGCTCCCAGGCCCCCGTAGATAGATAGGTAGATAGACATGGAGGCAGGCATCATTCACTCACTGCTTTGAATCGAGGTCCATGCCTATGGTCTGAAGATCTCGCCAACACCAGGATCGCCACCGTCATATCAGCCGCGATCATGCTCGAGCCAAGGTCCTGATGCAACAGATCTAGCCTTTGACGGACCATTGTTCAAATACCTACCCATCGACTACCCCTCTCTCCATGGCCCTGAAGCACCAAGCTGCCCGCAGAGGAGCTCTTAACCTGGCGTCAGAGTCTCCAGGCACGTTCCAGTCCAGAGTTTGGAGTCGTCTTTCGCCTCCAGCCCTTGCTAGGGCAAATGCGTCCATATCATCGCCAGCCAGCCTGACGCCAGCTTCGATTTCCCATTCAATCACGACCTGCGCTTATGCACGTACGCAGTATAAAGGACGCCAGGGACCCAGGAACTTCCCCAGCACGACTGTTTCAGAGCCACCCGAGTCCTGCACAGGCATGGGATGACGTGGATCTTTGGCCAATAGCGAGTTTCGAAGGCCCGTTTTGCCAGCTTGTTCCCAGCTGACACTGATCGCATCTCGTACGGCCGTGGCAGGGATGCCCGCGGATTGTTGTGAGACAGATATTAACGCGGCATAGTGCTACCTACTATAGAAGGCTGTTTCCGTGTCGTTCGGCCATGTCTGTTTCCCTCTGGGGGCCATAATGGGCAGATCTAGACAGGCTTTCTCCAAAGACTCGGTATTTGTGAAGGTCCGTGTCGCCGTGTGCACTAACGCAGGGGGGCGGCGGGTTTGGCGGCGTCCCGCTCGAATGCCGGCGAGCTCAAGATGAATGAAGGAAGCTTGGCGGACAACACCGTGCCGTTTCCGCTCCGATCAAATTTTGATATGGTTGAGTTCAAGACTAGTGGGTGCAGAAAGACCTGTCCGCGTACTACCACTTGAACTGATGCGATTCGATTCGGTATCGTCTAGGTACTCGAGTTATGGGTCTGTGGGTGTGGTTCCGCCATACAGAGCGTGTTCTTCAACTTCGGTGACGGGAGAAGATAAAGGTAGAGAGCCCACACGTTTACATCAACATTAGCTAGTAAAACAGAACATATCAGGCATGATACTACTGGATTGTGGTTTAATGTGATTCATGATATTTACACGAATTGCTCAACAAAGATGGAGAGTGGTACGCTTCAATAACCTGTCCTGCTCATACATACGTTACCGGGCTACTTACCCTGTGGCATTACTAGAGCTTGGCCTCAATCTCCCGACTCCCTGTCCACCGACTATAGCCTGGTCATGCGTTCATGCAACTTTACCTATCGAAGCTCCTCATCTAGATGGGTTGAACTCCGATGGCTTTGACAGGGTAAGCAAAGTGAGCCTCTCTGGGGTGTTGCTATTTTTACACTGCTTGACCTGGTGTTTGGGCGGGAGTTTGCTCAGCGCTAGTGACTTGTTCGGCTCCAAGCATCTCAGGTCGTTCACGGACATCCATCAACCCGCGTATCCATGGAAGAATGTATTTCTTTCATGCGAGCCACTCGTCTATCTTCTACAGCATGTAACTGAACAGATCGCATTCATCAGCACGGCCGAAGCCAGCAGCGACGTGAATCAACAAGGTCACACCCAAAAGCTGAACCAAACACATGCAGGCTGCCAGAAACAAACAAAGACTGCGAATTACTACCCATGCAAGCACCGACCCCGATGTGAATGTCAGTGCTGGCCTTTGCCGCACATTGACGAGGCGATATCGGGAGAAAAAACGCCACGCACCTGCGGAGCTGACACAAAGCTGGTGCAAGGTAACAAGTAACAAGGCAGTCACTTTATTCCTCGAGTCTCTTTTGAATGCGTCGTTGTCATGATGTACATCCACAAAGCATCAAACAGAGCCTTCAAGTTGCCAGGGCTGTTTCACATGCTCTGAGTGGGCAGCTCTGCCCCTCACCCCAGCCAACCACCACGGGAATAAACTAAGAAGAACCTGGGAGCTGGAGCTCAAGCTGTCATGGAAAGTTTAAAGAAATTCGCCAGGTGGCCATGATTCAAGAGCAAGCAAGTGACAAAAAGGACAACATGACCCGGCCCGGCTCAAACAAAGCTGCTGCGGGGTTGTAATGCACACAGCCGGGCTGTGAATGGATTCTTGTACCACCAGGCAGCCTCGAATCATGATCTTTCCGTTATCAACTGCGCGTAGATGGAGGGGGGGACGAGAAGTGAAGTGCCGTCAACCTGCCGAATAGATAATCCGATCCTTCTTGTTTGACCCCAGATGTTTGGAGGCAGGTACCTTGCACTGCAAGGCTGGCACTGGAGGTACCTCCGCTCTCTGTAGCTTCCGCCGACCAGCTGGCACACCTATTACGCAAAGGCCCACCTGCATCTCTCAACCTGACGATTTGCAGGACGTCGTTTTCCCCATCCTACACCTTCTCTCCGCATCCTCACCAAACACTTTACACCCCGAACCCCGAGATATTTCTCATCCCCGCTGTACTCGGTGAGAGAAAGAATCTAGCATCATCTCGTAACCGACACGCACCGATTTAGCCGCGCGCAAAGCTGCTCGAGGACGACCTGCACTCGACCTTGAACTACTGTCCAAGCTTCATCGGCCACTCGCGAAACTGACCCGGCGAACGCGCCCTTGCCCACCATTAAAATATCACACCGAATACTTTCTCCCCACCGACTATCGCACCCAGAAAACATTCTGCTGAGGTAAACAGCCGGCCCTGCAAGGCTTTCACCATCGTCATCCACCCCCGCAGAGCCTGACAAAGATCCAGAAACCTCCAACCGTAGGCATATCATCGCCCCACCGTGTGCAGATTTCTCTGGATATTCGGAGCTGTTCAGAGGAAAAACACTCCGCATTTGAGACAAAAGTCGTCGCTGTGGCGGGTTCGGTAACCCGGCAGTAGTGGAGGGGGAGATTCCATCGTTTCCTGCGGCTCAGCCGCCTCATCCTTCAACATGGGGAAGATCACCAAGCCCATGCAACCAAAGCACAAGGATACCTTGGTAAGACATGTCCCTCGAGCTCCGAGATCATACCGCTGACAGTATGTTCTAGTCCCCTTGGCTAAAGAGTTATGTCGAGACCGCCTCGACAACCCCTCTACCCCTCTTACCACAACAGCTCGCCAGCTTCCCATCCCGATGGCCCTTCGGACGAGGCGACCTATACCACTGGATACCCCTTCTGAACCGCTTCGATAGCTTGCTCGAGTTCTTCTGCGCAACGTACAAGCTGAACGAAGGCCCCCAATCTCGCGAGTTTGGGTGCGATGTGCTTCTCAACGAGAACAAGGAATCAGCCTTTAGCAATGAGAGGCAATGGTCGATGAAGGAGTTGACAGAGCTGGGTTTCCCTGCTGATGGAGACCGACAGCTTATCGAAGTGATCCTCAGATTCACTCGTATGCTGTTGGAACACTGTGGCAACCGGAGCATCTATGCCAGCAGTGCTCATCTGAATGACCTTCTCCACAGCACATCTCTGACAGTCCTCATCGCAACACTCGAGGTTGGCTCAGAGCTTGCCCAGCGCTACCAAGCTTCTGTCAAGCGTATAGGGAATGCTTCCAGACAGATAAGCACCGCGTTGCTTGCAAACCACTACAACATCGATCTCGAGCGCGTCCAGCAGCTTGCTCAGCCTTTTGTCAAGACACCGATCATCAGTCTCTCGGATCCAGTCTCCACCCACACACCTGGATCTGCCAAGGGGAAAGAACGTCAGCAAGGAAGCAGCTCCAAGGCAGTGACCTCGATGCACGCCAACGATCTGGTTGCGCTTGCTTCGTCCGATGATAAGCGTTGGACTGGCTGGGGCGATGTCAAGGTGTCTTATTACCCTCAAAATCCACACCAGGAGGTATCCGGTGTTGGCGACACTGGTCGCGCATCGATGCCGTCCACCCCCACGCCGCTTCGACGCAGTTCTACCATGACGTCCCAGCATCAGACTCCCAGAAGCCGGAACCACCCCGGGGAAGATTCGTCTCCTCTTGGA
Organism: Fusarium duplospermum; assembly: GCA_003946985.1. NCBI lineage: Eukaryota > Fungi > Ascomycota > Sordariomycetes > Hypocreales > Nectriaceae > Fusarium > Fusarium duplospermum. The sequence goes on along the minus strand of NKCI01000234.1, from coordinate 22,901 downwards.
CCCCGTACACCTGGCATAGCAGACGAGTCCGCCGCTACCGGACCTAAGACTTTCGAGTTGCCTCAGTCTGTCGTTGCCTCGACTCCGGTATACGAACTGGTGTCGCGATGTCCTGACGACCTCCCACCTGCCTCAAAATATGAGGCTTTCCACAGAGTTAGGGCATCCAAAGCCCTCCTGGGATCACGCGAGTCACGACAGCAGCTACTCGCCGTGCGTCTTTTGGCAATTACCAACCTTGCATACATTCATACCGAGTCGAACTTTATTGAGAAGGTCCTCCGCCAGGATGTCGACGAGACTCGCAGGTTTCAACTCGTCTACCAACTTGCTGAGCTTATCCACCCGACAGCACATGGCAACATTGATGTCCCCCTGTGGCTCCAGGCCGTGGCTCTTGCCCTTCTAGAGGCTGTCTCTAACTTCCACGCCAGATGTCAAGATGTCCTATCCGCCCTCAACGCCAATGTGAACCATGGAATTCTGCTCTATGTCATCCGAAAGGCTGTTGCGGGAATGAAGGACGAGGAAGACAGCGACAAGGGGAAACAGGTTACAGAGATGGATGAGTGGAGGAACAACCTGTTCTCTCTTACCCTCCATCTTTGCATGGCTACCCGCGTTGGTAGTGAAATGGTGTCTGCTGGCCTGATGGAGATCCTAGTCGAGATCCTGGATATCCGGTCGGGTGTTGCCCAGAGAAACCACTCCATGGTTCTTGCGTTTTTAGACGGGTTGATTTGGACATACCAAAATGCCTTCACAGCCTTCTTCAACGCAAAAGGCCTGGACGCCGTTGCTCAGCTGGTTGTGGATACCGTCAAGGAGGCCCAGACCCTACACAAGTCTGGCAAGGGGATCACGAAAGGTCAACAGTCTGGTGCTGTCGACTATGAAATTCCCTACTACCAGCAGCAGACCCTCAAATGGCTGCTCAAGTTTGTCCACCATATCATGTCCAACTCGTACAGCTATAGCGGGAACACGGACCGCCTTCTCCGTAATCTTGCTGACAAGTCGGACCTTCTGAGGAGCTTGCGAGACATCATGGAAGACAAGAAGAGCTTTGGTTCCATTGTTTGGACGAATTCCGTTACTATTCTTAGCGACTTCATCAACAATGACCCCACAAGCTTCGCAGCCATCTCCGAGTCTGGCATGATCAAGACCTACCTGGAGGCGATCACCGGCCGACCGCTCCCTACCGATGCTTTGGAAGAGCAAAAGCCAGGCGACAGAGAGGGTGATGGACCTGATTCTCCTGATAGCACCGTCTCCTTGATTGTCGAACGGGACTCGCGGCAACACCCGCCTGCTGAGGCATCGATCCGACAGCTTCCTCGCGAATCCTTGGCTGCCGGCATCCTTCCGTCGACTGATGCTATTACTGTTGTGCCACAAGTCTTGAACTCCATTTCCCTGAACAATGCCGGCATGAAGATGGTAGTGGCATCGCGAGCCTTTGACAGCTTCCTGGAGATTTTTGAGAGTCCTGCCCATGTTAGATGCATGGAGGTTGACGCAGACCTCGCCAACAGTGTTGGTGCCAGCTTCGATGAGCTTGCTCGCCACCACCCGCCTTTGCGAAGGGCCATTTCCAACGCTGTCATTGACATGGTGGCACGAGTACGCTTCCTTGGAATCGAAAAGGCGAGAACTGCTGGCTGGGGAGCACGGATGTTGCTGGTTGATTCTGACGGCAAGACGGTTTCTGTCGATGAGGAAGCCAACTTCAGGCCCTTGGGTACATCTGCGGACAAGGGCACAGGACATGGTGCCTCTGGAGACACGGATGTCGACATGGCTGACGGCGTGCCTTCAAGTGACTCGGCTTCTGAGAGTCGCGGGGGCAGCGGTCCAGATTCACCTTCGCATTCGATCACACCCTACATCTTCGCCCTCGGTTCCTTCTTGAGCTCATACATGTCCAACTCGGTTCTGAAGTCGCACTTCGTCGAAGATGGAGGCCTGGAGTTGCTGTTTGACCTCTGCGAATCTCCTAGTCTTCCAACCAACTTCGGTGACTCCCTTGCTTGTAGGATATTCAGCCAGGTGGTCTCACAGATGGTGGAATTCTCTGCGATTCGAGGCCTACCGTCACTTTTGCAACGCGCGCAATCGACCATTGACGCTCTCCAACCTCTTTCAGCAAAGACGGATGCGCTCCCTCCCTACTTTGCGCCTTTCCTCACACCTGATTTGAAGGCCACACCCGACGACCAGGGAGCTTCAGAGGTGATCAAGAATGGCACCAAGATGATCAAGGCACTCCTGAATGCGCAGACATATATCAAGATTATCTCGGAGTCTTTTCAAACAACCAGATCCAATGCCCTCCAGTTCTACCCGGTCAACGTCTACGACTACTATCTCAATCTAGTCAAGTCGATTGGTCCTCTCTTGCGCGGTGTACTGGCAGAAGAGGCCGGCGAGCTCAACGTTGTGCCCCAGAACTGGTCGTTTAGGCGACATGTATCAGGGTCTGACGGAGCATCGGGTGGAAACAACCCTGAGCCGGAGAATGACGACAACACATCATTACCCGACATGCTGAGCACGACCCGTCAGTTCCAGTCGAAGAAGGGACCGGGCGACGTGAGCCTGGGGCGCCCAACGGAAGAGGAGCAAGCCAGCCCCCGTTTCCAGAACTATGAGACACTTCGGCTTTTGCTGCACCCCATGATCCCAACAACGTTCCCTCTCTTCCAGACGCTCGGAAAGGCCTTGATTCCTAGACGTGAGAGAGAGCCTCGTGATCCGTACCTGAGACCTCGCCATCTGGAGATCGCCCGCGCCCTTGCGGATACTGTCTTGGGCCAACTGCGATCATCTGTGGCAACTCCTCAGCCTACATCGAAGGATTTCCATTTCTGGATCATCATGCTGCACACAATCACTGAGATGTTGATCGATCATTGTAAGTTGCAAGATAATATTGTCTCCCGATATACGTACTTCTACTGACATGATACAGCTTCTAATCGCCCACACGATCGCTCAGGGGCCCACATCATCATGCCTGTTCTCCTTGCCTTCAAAGAGGAGGGCGGCATGGACGTCCTGAACTCGATGTTGAAGGTGTTTTCTCAAGCCATTCGCCAGCGTACCGAGACACCCCCTGACGAATCTTCCAAAGCCAAGGTCGCTGCCTTTGGGCTGAAGAAGATCTTGGACTTGTATTTGACCTTGGTTGATGACAAATACCTATCTGAGAGCAGCAACCACTTTGCCCTTCAGCCGCGCACTGGGGATAGATCGCAGAACACACCTCACCTAGACCAGCAGCTGGTGGTTGAGTTCCGTGCAGCTATTCTACCCGAGATCACGGATCTGTGGGATTCCAATTTTGCAGAAAAGATCCCTCATCAAACGGTATCACGGCTGCTTGATATTCTCAAGATAATCTCTGCGGCTGAAAATGAGGCCCAGTCAACTCCAAGGGACAAACCACCCTTCCAGCTCTTCAAGTATACCGATGTCCACTTTGACTGGACTGGACGCCGGGCCACTGTCGATGATCTTGTGAGCAAGGGCCACAGCCCCGAGTTGGTGCACGAAGCTGTGTACAGAGCACTTGGAAACCCTGGCAGCGCGCGTGAGTATTGCACAGCACATACAAACGGCCTTGCCGGTCCTCGCAACCCTATCCCGCCAAAGGATTCCGATACCTCTGTCTTGCAAGAGACCCCTAAGGAGCCTTCGAACACTGGCGATGGGGAATCACCAAATGTGGAGGGAGAACCGGAGGCGGACCGCATGTCCTTGGATTCGCCTCCAGGGCTTGAATCCCCAGACCTCAGTGGTAGATCCCTGGGAGACGATCTTGGCGAAATTATCGATCGGCCCCTAGCGACGGAGGATGTACGTGAAGCTCCGACCACGGCGGCCGAGACCCCTTTGCAGCAATCTGGATCTCCAGCGACTGTTCCGGGAGCACCGGCTGGAGACCATGGGACTGAGGGTCACCTGGTGGCTACGAAGGAAGACATCGACAAGTGTCGCGCGAAGCTACGAGGAAGCATGATCGACAGATGCCTGGATGTCATTCGGGCACACCCCGAAACAGCTATCGAGGTATCGGATCTCATCCGGACCATGGCCTTGCGACAACAGCCCAACGATACCCAAGATGATGTTGGCCCTACTTTGACATCCGCGTTGTCTTCTCTTGCGCTAGACGAAGAGGAAGAGAAGAAGCGCAACGGAAAATGTATCGCTGCGTATGCTCATCTCCTTGCGCTCTTGCTCCAAGACGAGCGCTTCTTTGAGAACAACATCGAAAGCTTAAGAGAGGGCATCGATGAGTACGTCGGCTTCCTCAAGATGCCCCCTTCTACATCTGGCGAGGAGATGCCACAGTGGATCCCTTACATTTTGTTGGTCATTGAGATCCTGCTTTGCCATGATGAACGCCCCGTGGCTGCTCAGTGGAAGGCACCCAAGTCCTTGGACGAGGCTGTCGCAGAACCCATCATCCAAATGCGAACACCCCTCATTGATGATGAGCAACGCGCCCATATACTGGAATCCCTTCTCGAGATGCTTCCTCGTGTAGGCAAAGAAGAGACTCTCGCCGTTGCTGCCCTCAGGGTCTTGGTCATTCTGACACGGAATCGACGTCTAGCCAAATTGGTTGGGGACAAGAAGAACTTGCAACGGCTGTTTCTTATGGCAAAACAGCTGTCGGGCTCTGGTTCTGAGCGATTCAAGCAAACAAAGCTGACGGCCCACATCATGACTATCCTTCGCCACATTGTGGAAGATGAGGAGACTATCAAGCAAATCATGCGTGCTGAGATCAAGGCCAGCTTCCCAACTCTTCAGCGAACCCAGCGTGGTCACTCCGACGTCTCTAACTATCTTCGAGCGATGGCACCCATCGCTCTCCGAGCCCCAGATCTGTTCGTTGATGTCACGAATGAGATGTTGAAGTTCGCTCGGTGGGCATCATCTTCGGGCGAGAGTGCTCGATCTCAGGCTCTCGTCTTGAAGGAGAATGGCAGCGAACAAAACGCCGACACTACTGATGGACGAATCCAGCCCACTGAGGATGCGACAACACAGGACATCAAGCAATCTACGGAACCAATGGATAAGGAGATGACGGACGCACCTAAAGCTCACCACGAAAGCAAACGTCCTGTGGTTGAGAATCCTGATGGTGTCATCCATTTCCTTCTCTGCGAGCTGCTCAATTATCGAGAAGTTGATGACAAGGAAGTGCCTGTCGTGGACAAAGACCAGAAGTCTGAGGCTGCTTCAGGGCCAGTGTCTGAAGAAAAGGCTTCCTCTTCAAAGGAGACTCCTGCTCCCGACGGAAAGGACAAGAAACCACCAAAGCCCGTTTTCAAGGCTGAAGAACATCCTATCTTCGTCTATCGATGTTTCCTGCTGAACTGCTTGGCGGAGCTCCTCCAGAGTTACAACCGAACGAAGATGGAATTCATCAACTTCAAGCGGAACGCTCCGCTGACGACGAGCACGCCGATTAAGCCCCGGTCAACTGTTCTCAACTACTTGATCTATGATCTGCTTTGCCAAGGCAATCTGAGTGGAACTGTGGATAGTATCGCCTCCAAGAAAAAGGCCGCAACAAGCGCGCAGACGCAAAAGGTCCTGGTTGCTCTGGTTTCGAAGACCAGCGAGAAGGCCATCGACCGTGGAAAGGACAAGTTTGCATACGACGATGAGCCGGACCTCTTGTTTGCACGCAAGTTCGTTCTCGACACGATGCTGAAGGCTTATGAACGGGCGCCACTCTCGGATGAGCCTCTCGAAACCCGATACTCTCGGATGCAATGTCTCGCCGAACTCATGAACTATATGGTCGGCGAGAGAGACAAGGACCAGGGCTCCAGCGCACGGGGTTCTGATAGCGCCCAGGCGCGATCACATGCACAGTTGCGGAGACTGATGTATGAGAAGGGTTATCTGGACAAGCTAACCTCCTCGATTGCCGAGATCAACCTGAACTATCCGGGAGTGAAACGCGCTATCAAGTACATCCTGCGTGTTCTCCGGGTTCTGACAGAGACCGCCAAAGAGCTGAGTCACTCGAACATCCTACCCTCTGACTCTCTTTCAGACAATGGGGATGATGACATTGCCTCCACCTCGTCTCTCTCGGACATGGATGATGACCGTGAAGAAACACCTGATCTATATCGAAACTCTGCCCTTGGTATGCTCGAACCCCGAGGCGAGGACGACGATTCCGATGAGGATGAAGAAGATGACGATGAGGACATGTACGGTGATGAGTACGATGACGAGGAGATGGATTATGGAGAGGACGACATTTCAGATGAGGAGGATAACATCAGCGATGAAGATGAAGAATTGAGTGAAATGGGACACATTGAGGGTCTCCACGGCGAACCTGGTGTTGTCGAAGTCATCATGGACGAAGATGATGATGACGATGACAGCGAGGAAGACGATGAAGAAGATGATGTCGAGTCTGCCGACATGGAAGATGTGGAGGACCACGTCGAGATTGTTGATGAAGATGGCAATCCCATCGACGATGATGGTAACTCGGGATGGGAGAGTGCGAGTCATGATGAAGACGACGATGATCACGATGACGATGATCTTGAGTATGATGCAGATGTCCACGAGGAACACATCCAGCTTGGGCCAGGACAGCTCCTGGATGGTATGGCGCGAGCTATTATGGGAGACGATGATGCTTACGGACCAGACCTTATGGACAGCCTGGACGACCACTATCTTGACGACGGCCATGACGAGGATGAAGATGAAGACGATGAGGATGAAATGGAGGAAGACGAGTACCTCTACGACGACGATTATCCCCTAGATGACCAAGCCCAACCGCTCCCAGCGCTGGGTTGGGACGGCATCTCCCCCGAGGAAGAAGACCGTCACCGTCATATGTTCATGATGGACAACCAGAGCCGACGGCGCTTCCTTGCCCGAGTTGACAACCGAAGCCCCTTCCCCCCTGGATTCATGGTCGGATCCAACCGGGATGCCGTTGGTGATTTCCGCAGCTACTTTTCTCGAACTCACCGAACTGGCGGGGGCCAGTCTAACTCCGATGACGGTGCCAACCCACTGCTCCGTCGCAGTGATCAGGGTCGTGACGGACCTCAGCGTCCTGCCAACCCTCACACCCTCGGACTGAGACTCCCCGAAGGTATCTTTGGTGCCGGCGGACGGCATGGTATCGATGGCCCCATGGGTTTCCTCGGAGAGCTAATGGAGTTCCTTCCAATTATGAACCGTGGTGGATCGCACGCTTTCCACTTGCAGTTCAGTGGTCCTGCCATTCCTCGGGAGGCCAGAGAGCTACAGGCTCGGGGATCACGGAGCGAGCAGAGACGTGATGGTGTGGCTCAAGAACCCTCACAAGCGGTGTCATTCATCATCGAATCCACCATGGACCGTTACCAGGAAGAAGCCAGGATGATCTTTGGGCTGAGCAATACTACAGAATCCGCCAAACTCTACAACATAATAGCAGCCAAGCTTACACCGGCTGCCATGGAGTTGGAACGGAAGCTCAAGGCTGAGGAAGCCGAAAACCAGAAGCGTGAGGAGGAAGAACGAAAGAAGCGCGAAGAAGAGCAGCGCCTGGCCCGTGAGGCTAAGGAGGCGGAAGAAAAGGCTGAAAAGGAAAAGCGAGAAGCTGAAGCTCGCGAGGCCGCGGAGAGAGCTGCGGAGAGAGCCGCTTCTGAAGCCGCTGCCGCAAACCAAGGTGCTTCTGTTGAGGGGCAAGGTGAAAACGGCGCGATGGAGGGTGTTGAATCAACCGAACAGACCCGCGCGGAGCGTTCAAATGCCCCAGCCCAAAGCACTAGCAACGAGCCCCGCGTCGTGACAACAATCAGGGGTGAAGAGTTTGATGTCACTGAACTTGGCATTGACCCTGAGTACCTTGCAGCCTTGCCTGAAGAGTTCCGAGAGGAGGTCATCGCTCAGACTCTCACTACAAGAAGATCGCAAGCCAGAGAGGAGGCAACAACTGGCGAATCGACAGAAGTCTTCCAAGAGTTTCTCGATGCCCTCCCAGATGAGCTGCGCCGGGAAATCGCACATCAGGAACTTCAGGAGCAGCGCCGCCGGGCTCGTGAAGACCAAAGCCGCCAAACCACCACGACTGGCGGGCAAACTACTGTGCCAGAAATGGACACGGCCAGCATTCTTCTCACATTCCCCCCTGAGCTGCGAGAACAGGTCCTTATCGACCAAGGCGAGGAGCTGATGGCCCATCTCACACCAGAGATGGCTGCCCAGGCGCGAGCATTGAGCCAGCTGAACAATTCTCACTCTGTCATAACGGGACGGAATCCCCCAGGCGTCAATACAACTCGCCAACCCGGGCCACCAAGACCCCAAACTGGAACCAAGGCTCAGCGCCGAACGGTTGTTCAGATGCTCGACAAGGCGGGCGTCGCCACGTTGCTACGCCTCATGTTCATTGCTCAGCAGGGATCCATTCGAAACTATCTGTTCAGCGTCTTTGCTGATGTTTGCGAGAACAAGCAGACCCGTCTCGAGGTGATTAGTACGCTCCTCCAGATTCTGCAAGATGGTAGCACAGATATGGGGGCTGTAGAACGCAGCTTTGGCCAACTCTCGTTGAAGGCTCGACGACCAAAGGATAAAGAGTCAGAGCAGAGAACACCCCAGACTCTCAAGAGGAGCTTGACCGGCCTGACTTCTTCGGCAACCACGCAGACAAACTCGGAAACCTCACCTCTTCTGATCGTACAGCAGTGTCTTGATCTTCTAGTGGAGCTGTCTACCAAGAACCCTCACATTCCCTGGCTCTTCTTGACGGAGCATGAGACTGTTGGCTCGACCCTTAAGCGTTCTCTCAGCCGCAAAGGAAAGGTCAAGGACACCAAGGCCCACAAGTACGCCATCAACTCACTGCTTTCTCTTCTCGACCGCGACCTGGTCATGGAAAGCTCGGTGGTCATGACTCACCTGGCGGACTTGCTGAACCGGGTGACAATGCCTCTCCAGAACCTCGAGCGGCGTCGCAAGGAAGCTGAGGATGAGCTGAAGGCAGCTTCGTCCAAACCAACAGAAGAGTCTGCCACAGCCGAAACGACAGCAGACCAAACCTCAGGTGGCAACCAAGCATCATCAGGCAATGCCAATGAGTCAAGCACCGCTCAGGCGGACACAGCAGAAACCACTGCTGCCGAAGAAGCCGCCAAGATGCAAGAGAGGAAGGAAGCTGCACAGAAGAAGCTTCGACAACTTCAGCCGCCGGTCATTCCTGCTCAGAACTTGACCCTGGCCGTAAGGATCTTTGTGGCTCGGGAATGCAGTTCCAAGACGTTCCAGAACACAATCTCGAGCATCAAGAACCTGTCTGCTATTCCTGGTGCCAAGGCGACATTTGGTCATGAGCTCGTCAACCAGGCCCGGCTTCTGAGTGAAAACATCGTGGCGGATCTGGACGATCTCCTCCCCTACATCGAAAAAGCGTCCTCAGGAACAGAGATCCAAGGCGTCGCCCTTGCCAAGTTCTCACCAGGAGCATCGGAGCAGAACAAGCTTCTCCGAGTCTTGACGGCACTGGATCATCTGTTTGACAGCAAGAAGAAGAGCGACGAGGCGGAATCTGACAAGAGCCAAGACGAGAGGCACGGACTGGTCACCTCTCTGTACCACAACTCAACCTTCTCGGCTATGTGGGAGAAGCTGAGTGCATGCTTGAGTGCCATTCGCCAGCGAGAGAACATGCTCAACGTGGCAACGATCCTTTTGCCCCTGATCGAGTCTCTGATGGTTGTGTGCAAGAACACAACGACAAACGACGACCCCTCGCAGAACAAGGAGATGGTTTTGTCTAGCCCGCCCCCTGAATCCCGGACGGCGAGCCTCTTCTTCAGCTTCACTGAAGATCATCGACGGATCCTCAACGAGCTTGTTCGAAACAACCCCAAGCTGATGTCTGGCACCTTCGCCCTCCTCGTCAAGAACCCCAAGGTGTTGGAATTTGACAACAAGCGCAACTACTTCAACCGCAGCGTCCATTCACGATCCGGTAACCAGAGCCGACCATCGTATCCTCCTCTGCAGCTTTCCGTCCGCCGTGAGCAGGTCTTCCACGATTCATTCAAGTCCCTCTACTTCAAGTCGGGCGACGAGATGAAGTTTGGAAAGCTCAACATCCGATTCCACGGCGAGGAAGGCGTCGATGCTGGCGGCGTGACTCGAGAGTGGTTCCAGGTCCTTTCTCGACAGATGTTTGACCCCAACTACGTCCTCTTCATTCCCGTTTCCTCAGACCGTACTACTTTCCATCCGAACAAGCTCAGCGGTATCAACGACGAGCATCTGATGTTCTTCAAGTTCATCGGTCGCATCATTGGCAAGGCGTTGTACGAGGGTCGTGTGCTTGACTGCTACTTCAGCCGCGCCGTCTACAAGCGCATCCTCGGTAAATCGGTCTCGGTCAAGGACATGGAGTCGTTCGATCCAGACTACTACAAGTCCCTTTGCTGGATGTTGGACAACGACATCACCGACATCATTACCGAGACCTTCTCTGTCGAGGACGACGAGTTTGGTGTCACCAACGTTGTGGACCTCATCCCCAACGGCCGAGAAATTGCTGTCACTGAGGAGAACAAGCATGACTATGTTCGTCTTGTGGTCGAGCACAAGCTGCTCTCTTCGGTCAAGGAGCAGATGGCTCACTTCCTTCAAGGTAAGACATCACGATACGCTACAGGTATCAAGAGAATATACTAACCAAACCGCTAGGATTCCACGACATTATTCCTGCTGAGTTAATCTCCATCTTCAACGAGCAAGAGCTGGAGCTCCTGATCTCTGGTCTACCGGATATCGACATCGATGATTGGAAGAGCAACACGGAGTATCACAACTACAACCCGTCATCGCAACAGATTCAGTGGTTCTGGAGAGCACTTCGCTCCTTTGACAAGGAAGAGCGAGCCAAACTGCTGCAGTTTGTCACTGGAACCAGCAAGGTCCCTCTCAATGGCTTCAAGGAGCTTGAGGGCATGAACGGTGTTAACCGATTCAACATCCACCGCGACTATGGTAACAAGGACCGCCTACCTTCTTCGCATACCTGCTTCAACCGTAAGTTGGCACCCATTATTTGAACTAGAGAGAATGTCAGGCTAACTTGGAATCAGAACTGGACCTTCCCGAGTATGAGAGCTACGATCAGCTGCGCTCTCAGATTATCAAGGCCATCACAGCAGGAAGCGAATACTTTGGTTTCGCGTAATACCGTTCACCTTTGCATGACCGTCACGTGGATGGATGGATGGATGATAGATGGGGAAGTGGAGGGACGGCGAATTGCTCTTTTTGCCCCATGGTTCTGGGGTGTGTGTTTTTTTATTGGCAAGGATGATATGGCAAGCCTAACAGGGGCTGTGCCTCTTTAGACTCGTCCTCGTCCTGTCCATGCCGTCAGGCTACGCTCTGGAGAAGTGCAGGTCTCCTGTTGCTATTGGGCCGGGAGATGGATGGTTTGTAGGAAATTGAAGACGAAGGGCACTGCATGCATGCATGTATGTATATTCATTCTGGTTTTACCGCGCTTAGAAAAGTTAAGAAAGTGGTATCATTCATACTTGTTTGACGGTGTGACGATAGAGACAGGGCCAATGTGGTAATGGGCCCCCTCTCTGTGTACGGATGTGTATATGTGGCCATGTGTAATGTTGAAATGCTTGAGAGGTGAAACATGATCCGTTGCTTAAATATTTATTTATTGTATCTACTCAAAGAAATTAGACATCATCACATGTCATTGCGTTCAGCCATAGATGATATCACAAGCCCTCTCACAGCATCAATGAGTGAGTGAGTGAGGATGTTGATACTATCGACGTGGTTGTTTGTTTGTATTCAAGTCTTCACACATCACTGGGACGGGATGCAGGGGCCTGCTGCTGAAAGCACGAGCGCATCAATGCATCTTCATTTCCCGAGATGCGTCTAATACATTCGTGTCGTCGGACGGTCATGCCGACCGAGTTTTTGGCTCAAAATCAAGCCCTAGAGAATCCTCACTCCCAATGCATGCAAACCACAAGACCAAGGTATGATTCCCCTTTTTTTCAATCAAACGCCAGAATCCTTACTTGCGCATAGAGCTTGCTCGTCGCTTGCGGGCATCGGCCTTCTGGGCCTTGGCCTCGGCCACACGCTTGGCCAGGACCTGGGCGTACTCGTTCTGGAGGGGGAATGTCAGCCAGGGTTCTGTCTGTATCTTGTGGAAAAGTGATTCAACTTACGGCCTCGTCCTTGACCTTCTCGGCCTGGCGCCGCTTGAGGGCGGCACGGTGGCGCTTGTGCTGGAGACGCTGGGGGGTGACCAGCCTCTGGATGCGGGGAGCCTTGGTGTAGGCAGCCTTGCCCTCACCCTTGGGCTGGACCTCTCGTCGGATAACGTACTTGCGGACCTAGGTTCCCCAGCCACATTAGTGTCTTTCATCTTTGAATATTGTATACAACTCGCACCGCTGTCCTAACCCCCTGGGCGAGGGCAGGACAGGGTCCTCTCACACTCTACCCGGACTGCCAGCTCCTCCACTGCAGCTCCGGGCAGGCGATGATCGAGTATGGGCGCAGGGAGAGACATACATCGTCATCCTTGGTGAGGCCGAAGAACTTGCGGATCTTGGTGGCGCGCTTGGGGCCGAGGCGCTTGGGGTGGACGACGTCGGTCAGGCCGGGGATGTCGGCATCACCCTGCTTGACGACGCTGAGGGCGAGGACGGAAAGGTCCATGCCGACGATGCAGCCACGGACAGACTTGCGCTTGCGCTCGCCGGTGCGTCGGGGGCGGTAGCAGGAGTGGCCGTCGGAGAGGAGGAGGCGGACACGGGTAGGGTGCATGACACCCTGCTTCATGGGGAAACCCTGCTTGTCGTTGCCGCCGGTGATGCGGAAGATGTAGCCCTTGAACTCGTCACCGACGGAGTCACCAGGGACCTCAGCGCCCATCTGTAATTCCACATGTTAGCATGTCGGTTCGTTGTTTGGTCTCGCTTCGAAGGGCAGCGGTGTGTGCAGGATCGGAAGGGTTCGACGTACGCGCTTCTCCATGAAGACACGGAGCTTGCGCTCATCCTCAATCTCGATGAGCTTCTGGCTGCCATTGGCAGGGTAGCTGATGTTCAACTGTTGAAGAGTTTCAAGTCAGCAAAATTGTTTTTTCATCTTCGAGACGCGGCGGGAAATCGATTCTCAGGAAGCGGGCGTCAGTCGAGCAGTAGCATTCAGCTTCTCGACGCATCCGTAGAGATATCGATTGATAGGTGTCCTCGTACCTTCATCTTGCCAGTTGTGGTGGTGCAAGTTTACTTGACCTGGCGCTGCTTGAAGTTAGTATGAGGATGGTTGGAGGTTTGCAAAATTGCAGGCGAAATCGAGAAAGTGTGTGTACGCTAGGGCTCCCCACCGCAGGTGAAATTCGCCGGCCAACCAGAGCAGAGGGCTTTTCCCCTTCTCGCCAATGGTCTCGGGGAAATGAAGTTCCGTCCTCCTCTTTTTTTTTTGTGTGTGTGTGTGTGTGTGTGTGCGCAAGTGAAAAAAAAAGAAGGTGCGTGCCCCACCTTGAAAACGCGACAGGGAGCTCCACATTTTGCTCGACGCCGGGTACTCCACCTTTCTCCGGCACGGAGCGCGTTTGATCGGTACGTACCTCAACTTCACTTGAGTTCATCTTGAAGGTATTGATAGAGACTATCTACCGACTCCAATCAACAGACTTGGGAAATATTTATCCTCTAATCAACACCTCTCACATAATATCTGACTTGCCTTTTCCAAAATGTCATCTGCCAGTCTTCACCCTCCCAACAAAAATGCCAAAACACCAAGTCCCCTACCCCAGCTCTTACAGACACCATCCGGCCTAGCTCTCCTCGAGCTCCAAGGTGTGGTCAACTTGCCTCAGAACGCTGAAGGCGAGCCAGCTAGCATTGAAATCGGGAGGATCGACTTCCCCGACTACATCCCAGACGCCGAGGGCTCTGCGTGGATGAAGCGGGTGCATCTCTACGTCGGACAGCACCAGCGCCTCACGGGGGAGGTCAAGAAGTTGCCGAAGGCTATGGCTGTGGTGCGGCGGAGGGAGAACGGCACCGTTACTGGCTCTGGGGGCGAGTCGGAGGAACAAGGTGATAATCTCGAGGTGGTAGAGATTGTCAAGTACAAGCTCATGTTTTCGAACCGACCCGAGCCTGTGGGAACTGCCAATGCTTCATGAGGACCTACGGCTATTTCAACAGTCATGTCTTCGACTCATCCGCCCATCACCGCCTATTCAAGTTGGGCTTGTCTCAGTTGAGAAGACTTGGATACGAAAGGGGCCATGAATTTGCGCCCAAGAGCCTGGTCTGTCAGTTGTTCTAAAGACGACCGTGGAGGGGCATCATAGTAAGCCCATTCTCTTCCAGAGCAGGGACTCAGTCCCATTCACCATCAGTCATATCTATCTGCCCCTTGCAAATGGACCACCCCACGATCTATCCCGCCCGATTCCAAACCTAGTGTTGGCTACAAGTTGGGATATCAGGGAAGACCAACACGGTGTCACTCTACGTCTGCCAAGGAAGCATAGGCAGCCTGACTTTAATATAATGATCATGAGGACACGATCCTCAGAGCCCAAGTTACTGCTGGGCTCACTTAAACAGTTAATAAAAATACTTAACATGAAAGTCTGCTTGAACATCTTCACATCTGGCAGGGTATCGTTGCAATCATGTCTCATTCATTTGTAAAATTTTAACCAGAAGCCCCAATCTCCAAAGGCCTCGTCCTCCCCAACCCATCCTTTCCGTAGTAATCCATAGGATACACACCTTCACCCCAGTCCTCCCTCTCACCAAGCGCCACGAGTGCCTCGTACGGCGTCAGTAGCGGTCGCGGGAATGCGTAGCCCCAGTCGATGCTCAGTCGTGGGCACGCCACTTGCACCCAGCACTCGACGTCGGCCATGAGCGCCAGCTTTCCTGGGAAGATCTCGCTGAGCAGTAGGTGCACCACTGGGATCCCGCGAGCTGCGAGGCGACGCTCGATGAGGCCCAGCGTGTGCGGGTTGCCCTGCCGGCCGAGGGCTCCGAGGATCAGACCCCATTTGCGCGCCGTCCTCGCGCCTTGGATGGCCGTCCGCCGGAGCGACTGCATCTCATCATGCCCGTACGTCTCGCGCGTCAACTTCCGCGAGTAAGGGTCATAACGGTACGCCGGGATCGACGGGTTGTGGATCATGATACTCTCGAGATGAAAGCGTCCATCACCAAGGTACAGCATCAGATCAACCTGGTCCTCATCCTTGAGACGAGGAGATGTGCAGCCCAAGATCTCGCCCTTGCTGAGGGGAGCAATCTGCGGCACCACGACGCGGAAGCCAGCCCGCTCCAGGCTGCTCTTCACGCCGTGGATGGTGGCGTTGAACTGGATAGTTCCAACAACGGCAATTGTCTTTCCGCTGGCAAAGTTACGCTCCAAGGATGCCAGAAGATGCGAGGCGTCGATAGTGATATCGACAAAGACGTATAGCGTCTTGATCTTGGTCACATCAACGGGGATGAGGCAACTGTGAGCATAGTGCACCAGCAAGTCGCACCCCAGTGCTCTCGCCGTGTAGTCGTCAATGCAGCACGCACCATACGTCACGTCTCCCATGATGAGCGTCTCGATCCCCGGACAGAACTGAGTGAGGATATCCGAGATGGTAGTAGCAAATAGGAGTAGACCCTCGGGGAGCTGAAGTGCAACCCTCTTGGCTCCTGAGGAGCGGATGCGATGAATCGTCTTGGGGATCTCAAAATTGTAGTTGGCCGGCAGCAGAGCGATAGCTGCCTTGAGATTAGGGTCCTCGAGAATCTCTTTGGGAACCTGGTTCAGAAGCCTGGGAGCTCTCCGAGGTTTGGCAGCTGGACATGATTTGTCAGTTTGACTTCACTCATACTCGGCTCATCATGAAGGAGTGTACATACTCTGAACAGCACCGCTCTCGCCCGATGCACCAGCTCCTCCATTCTTTGCCGCCGCCTCAGCTGCTGCTCGTCTTCCAACGAATCTCTTCTTGGGCTGCTTCAACGGTGTTGCTCCATTCTGTGTCGCGGGAGTCGTCTCTGTCTCGGCGGGGGAGGGGCTCGCCTGAGCAAGCTGGGCTTCTTCGATATCGGCCGCCGTGCCAAGATCTGTCTGTCTTCGATCCTCCTCCATCTTGGTTAAATATTCGATGATAATCAAGGAACAAAGCAAGGAGCACAGGATCGACTCTGGTTTCCCTTCTGACTGAGCTTGTACCCTTCGTGAGTCTGGAGACTTTCAAAACGAAAAGTTGGGCGGCAATGTGCGTGGTCCGAATTTTCGACACTGTACGACCCACTCTCCACATGCACACTTCGTCATTGGGTCCCCCGAGACTGCACGAGAAGCCATGATAGCCAAACTCGAACCTCTCTCATCATGATAACTCTTCTAGTAAAACTATCTATAGTGTTTCAAGGTCAGACTCGGGGTTTCAATGAATTGCATTAACTCGGCTCCCTATGTTCCCCTCAGAGCAGAGACCAAACTCTTGCCCTCCCAATCTCTTCAGTTCAGAAACAGGTCCTCCTCTCCAGCGTGTAAACCATCATTTGTAAACAAGTTGCTCTTACTGCGATTCCGACTTCTGCCTTGCGCGCGCTCATTATACCATTCTCTATCGAAACGCCAACAAGCTGTCCCCTCATGCTCATGCGTCAATAAGGTTCTCCTCAGTCTGCTGCTGGCCTCGGGCCTCAGTCTCTGCCCGGGCCTTGCCCTTGGCCTTGGACTCCTTGGCGGCACGCTGGTAGAACTCGTTGAGCACCTTGCCGGGGATACGGTTAAGCAGCTCCTTGGGGTAGATTCGGAGGAGGCTCCAAGCAAGGTCCAGGGACTCGTAAATGCTTCGCGACTCGTACTGACCCTGGCTGATGAACTGGCGCTCAAACTTCTCCAGGAACTCGAGCGAGAGCTTGTCCTCGGCAGACAGAGCCTCCTCACCGACGACAGCCTTCATGGCTGCGGCATCACGACCGATGGCGTACTTGGCGTAAAGCTGGTTGGACACATCACCGTGATCCTTGCGGGTCATGCCCTCACCAATGGCAGACTTCATCAGACGGGACAGCGAAGGCAGCACGTTGATGGGAGGGTAGATACCACGGTTGGCCAGAGCACGGTCGACAAACACCTGACCCTCGGTAATGTAACCAGTCAAATCGGGGATGGGGTGGGTGATGTCATCGTTGGGCATGGTCAGAATGGGGATCTGAGTGATGGATCCGTTGCGACCCTCGACACGACCGGCTCGTTCGTAGATGGTGGACAAATCAGTGTACATGTAACCGGGGAAACCACGTCGACCGGGCACTTCTTCTCGGGCAGCCGAGACTTCTCGAAGAGCGTCGCAGTAAGCAGAAAGATCGGTAAGAATGACCAGGACGTGCTTCTCGAGCTGGTAGGCGTAGTATTCGGCAGTGGTAAGGGCGAGACGGGGAGTAATGATACGCTCGATACTAGTAAACAGTTAGCACTAGAGTTAACAGCATCACGGAGACTGCGCTTACGTAGGATCGTTGGCGAGGTTCAGGAAAAGAGTGGTACGCTCCAAGCTGCCGTTCTCCTCGAAATCGCGAGTAAAGAAACGGGCCGTCTCCAAGTTGACACCCATGGCACCAAAGACGATGGAGAAGTTCTCCTCATGGCCATCGTGCACGCCCTTGTTAGTGATGCCCTGCTTCTGGACCAGACCGGCCTGTCGGCAGATCTGAGCGGCGATTTCGTTGTGAGGGAGACCAGAGGCGGAGAAGATGGGGATCTTTTGTCCTCGGGCAATCGAGTTCATGGTGTCGATGGCAGAGATACCGGTCGAGATCATCTCCTCGGGGTATTCCTGGGGTTGTCAGTGGGAGTGAAATACCGAGAGCGCGCGCTGGGAGCCTTACACGGGAGTAGGGGTTGATGGGAGAACCGTTGATGTCGAGGTAGTCCTCGGCCAACACCTTGGGACCCTTATCGATGGCGCGTCCAGATCCATCAAAGATACGACCAAGCATATCCTCGGACACACCGAGCTTCAAGCTCTGGCCGGTGAACTCGACCTTGGTCTGTTGTTGTCTTAGCCCAATGCCCTGCCATTAACTCTCGCAACGCCGCCTACCTTCTTGACATCGACACCGGAAGTGCCCTCGAAGACCTATTGCACTCATCAATCGTTTGTTCGTGTAGTATCGCATTCGGATAAAAGTACCTGGACGACGGCTCGATCACCTACGCATCTCTGTCAGCATGTCGCACGTCACTACGCCAGGGGTTAGGCAGTTATCCGCAACGCACCTCGAGCTTCCAGAACCTGACCCGATCGCTCAGTGCCATCGGGCAGGGTGAGAGTTACGATCTCGTTGTATTGCGGGAATTTGACCTGGCAGCTGTCAACTCGTGGACTCGGGCGGGCTCGATTGTTGAATGACGACGTACATTCTCGAGGATGACGAGGGGACCGTTGACGCCGCCGACGGTGTTGTAGCGAATCCTGGGGACGACCGAGTACGACGACGACACGCGCGGGTCCGCCATGTTGGGCTGTAGATGGGGGGAGCTGGCGGGAGAAGAGGTGGGAGAAGAGAAGAGGACGGAGGACTGGGGAGCCGATCCGGAAGCTTGGAGATGAAGTTGGGGGAGGACGCCTTGAGCTGGGATGAGGTTGGAGGAGGTTGAGCTTGCTTCACCAAAGTGGGGACCCTGCGCCAGCGCCAGCCCAAGCCCAAAGACGCACGGCCGATAAACTCACCGCAGCCATGCCATGGATGGACAGGACCTTGTTACGCAACACCATCCTGTCTAAAGTGACATCACATGACATACAAGAGGACCATCATAGCTTTGAGCATGAAGTGAAGCTCAACGTTGTTTGATATTTTCTGGCTTTTTTTTTTCTTCTTGTTTACAGTATTCTGCTATTTACCGCTACTTAAACACATCCACCATACAACATGTAGCTCAGCGAGGTAGCCGCCAATAAGCTCCCTACGCCGCTTGAGCTGCCTCGGCTGTAGCTCGAGCTCGAGCTCCAAGTACTGCCTTGCCTACTGTGCTCGCATTCTCCTTGCCCAACTCCGACGTGATCCATGATCCAATATCTGCCATGGCATCCAAGTTGATGCCCGTGTTCATGCCCAGAGTCTCCATGAAGTAGACCATGTTCTCCGTCGCAACGTTACCCGTAGCCCCAGGGCTATAAGGGCATCCGCCCAACCCACCGACGCTGCTGTCGAATGTACGGATACCGTGCTCAAGAGACACAGCAGTGTTCACCAGGGCCTGGCCATATGTATCGTGGAAGTGCATTGCAATGTCCTCAGATCGGATGCCGGCAGCAGACATGCACTTGAGCAGTGCACCCGTCCGCGGCGCGGTGCCCATACCCGTAGTATCGCCAAGAGAGATCTCGTCCGCTCCTGACTCCAGCAGGTCCGTAGCAATCTCAGCCACCTTGTGAGGGTCGACATCAAAGCCCTCGAAGGGGCATCCCAGGACGACGGAGATGTAGGCTCGGACCCGGAGACCCAGGGCCTTGGACTCTTGGATCACCTCCCTAAAACGATCCAGAGAGGTTTGGATATCGCAGTTGAGGTTCTTCTGAGAAAAGCTCTCGGTGGCAGCTGCAAAGACCGCCACTTCGACCGAGGGCTGGGTGGCCTGCTCGGCTCCGGTAGCGGGCTCCTGCTGTGTTGCAAACTTGCCAGGGTTGTCAGCCAGAATCTTTGCAGCATTCTGCAGACCCTTGGCATTGGGTGCGAGGAAGGAATATGAGATCGGGACCGGTGACGAAATCTTTTGGTGAAGAAGATGCTCGAGAATCTCGCTAGAATTGGCCATCTGCATCATCATCTGTCAGTCGACGGATGTACGGTAAGCGACGTCATCAGAACATACCTGGGGAACCCATTTGGGAGCAACAAAAGAGCCGGCCTCAATGGTTGAAACTCCAGTCCGAGCCAGTCTCTCAATCAGCTCGATCTTGGTCGCCAGAGGAATCGTCTTCTTCTCGTTCTGCAGGCCATCGCGAGGTCCAACCTCGACAAGCTTGACACGGTTGTCGTATGAGGTGCCCGCGTTGGCTGTCGCAAAGCCTCTGTGCCAGCGGAGCTGCCCCGAGCGCCGACACGCCCGGCAAATGCTGGATCGCAAAAGGCTCATGGTAAAGGTGGTCGTCGGCTTATGCTTGACAAGTTCGGGTGGGTTCAATTGCAAAAGAGAGGAGGAGGCGAGGAGAAATGGTTTCGACGAGGCCGATGTCAACCCGCGTATCATCGGCTTCAGCGGGGGCCGAGCTCCAGCCAGGACTCCTCGGTACAACCTACATCACCGGCCGCTCCAAGCCATCTCCTTGCTTTCGCGGGGGCTACCAGATTGTGTTCGTCCCTACTATTAGAGCACTACCTATCTAAAGCTTTGCAAAAAAAAAAAAAAATTCAAGACTAGATTAATCTCTTATCTCAATTTCAGTGAGTATAAGAAGAGACCTATCATAACTGGCTTAAATCCCTGGGCAGTACCTAATGGCAGCCCTCGCGCAAGCAAGGAGATAGATGCCTCTTTAGTTCCATGGCACTTCTCCAGACAGTTCCTCAGTTCCCCGCATTATGTTACGCTCTTGGTGATTGGGTTAGCAACTACTGCAAGGATTGCATTGACTTCAGCTACTACAATACAATACTTGGCAAACAAAACTGGCGATAGATGGATGTGAATGATTAAGAGACGAGCATGCCGCATGCGCGCAAGGTTCTCATCTACAGATTTGGTCTTTTGACATTAAAAACTCGTTTTGGCTTCTGACCGTTGAAAAATAGAAAATACACCTTCTCTATCGGTGACAGACTAAAACTGGCTGTACAGCAGCAATCCAGTACTTGAATCCGCAACCGCTTAGTACTCGGCCTCGAGCTCCTCCTCGCCGAGGGAGTCGGTGGCAACCTCCTCGTAATCGCGCTCCAGGGCAGCAAGATCCTCACGAGCCTCAGAGAACTCACCCTCCTCCATACCCTCACCAACATACCAGTGGACGAAGGCACGCTTGGAGTGCATGAGATCGAACTTGAGCGACAGGGAAGACCAGGCCTCGGCGATGGCGGTGGTGTTGGAAAGCATGCACCTGTTGTATGTTAGACGTTATTCTGGGTTTCGAGGGAGCGGGATGACTTACACAGCGCGGCTGACCTTGGCGAGGTCGCCGTTGGGAACGTTCTCGGGAGCCTGGTAGCAGATACCGAGCTTGAAACCAGTGGGGCACCAGTCGACAAACTGGATGGTTCGCTTGGTCTTGAGGGTGGCAACGGCGGCGTGGGCGTCGTTGGGGACAACGTCACCGCGGTACAGCAGGCAGGTGGCCATGTACTTGCCGTGGCGGGGGTCACACTTGACCATCTGGTTGTTGGGCTCGAAGCAAGACATGGTCATCTCCTGGACCGAGTTGGCCTCGTGGGCAGCCTTGGCGGCCGAGATAACGGGGGCGTAGGCGACCAGAGGGAAGTGGATTCGGGGGTAGGGGACCAGGTTGGTCTGGAACTCGTTCAGGTCGACGTTGAGGGAACCGTCGAATCGGAGCGAGGCGGTGATGGAGGAGACGACTGTGTACAGTTAGCTAAGCTATGCCGAGAATTACAAATCATCAGATCCTACCCTGAGCGATGAGGCGGTTCAGGTTCTCGTAGTTGGGGCGCTCGAGGCCGAGGTTTCGGCGGCAGATGTCGTAGATGGCCTCGTTGTCGACCATGAAGGAGCAGTCGGAGTGCTCAAGGGTGGTGTGGGTGGTCAGGATGGAGTTGTAGGGCTCGACGACAGAGGTGGCGGTCTGAGGAGCGGGATAAACGCAGAACTCGAGCTTGCTCTTCTTGCCGTAGTCGACGGACAGACGCTCCATGAGGAGAGCACCGAAACCAGAACCGGTACCACCACCGAAGGAGTGGAAGACGAGGAAGCCCTGGAGACCAACACAGTTGTCGGCAACGCGGCGGATCTTGTCGAGGACACCATCGATGAGCTCCTTGCCGACGGTGTAGTGGCCACGGGCGTAGTTGTTGGAAGCATCCTCCTTGCCAGTGATCATCATCTCGGGGTGGAAGAGGTTTCGGTAGGGACCGGTGCGGACCTCATCGACGACGTTGGGCTCGAGATCGCAGTAGATGGCGCGGGGGACATACTTGCCCTGACCTAGAAAGGGGGCATTAGATTGGAACTGGCAAACTCGGAGTATGAGGCCAAATTCGTACCAGTCTCAGAGAAGAAAGTGCTGAAGCCCTGGTCGGGGTCCTGGGCCTTTCGCTCCTCGGTGAGGTAGCCATCGGGCTAGAGTTGTGGTCAGTATGAGGATCGTGGTGTGTTTGTCAACAATCGAGGGGTCGCTTTGTACCTGGATGCCGTGCTCGAGGCAGTAAAGCTGAAAGAAAACCAAGTCAGTAATTGAGCATATCGGATTTCTTGGGCAAAAAAACTCACCTCCCAGCAGGAGTTGGCGATCTGGCAACCGGCCTGGCCGACTGAAGTCGAAAGTTAGCATCACCAAGCAAAAAAGGGGGGATGCGGTGAAAGCACGCGTGTGTGCGTGTGTGCGCTGCAAAAGGGAGAGCTCACCGTTGATGCTAATGACCTCACGCATGGTGGCAGATGGTACTGGTTAAAAAAGTATGGGGATGGAGGATGTCGATGCAAAAGGGAAGAGGAGGTGAAGCAGGCAAAGGCACCACGACAAAAAAGAGTAGAAGTGGAAACAGGCCAGGCAAGAAGGCTTTTACGACGGACGGAGATTCGGAGAGGGATGTCTCGCAATGCTATAATCTTCTGGACTTTGAAGCGGTGGCGCGACGGGTGATGAA